>CAUYSK010049783.1:0-102320 GCA_963575035.1 Avahi laniger | reverse complement strand
ACCTAGAAAGGGTTTTTAATAAATTTATTTGTGTGGTATAAACAAAAGGGGAGTTTAGAAGTAGCAGGAACGGACAGTGAATGAATTCCCACATCATGGCCTCTTCCATGAGGCCATGGCCTTTTCCATGAAATCAATGTCAAAAATCGCTGGCAAGAGAAAGATGGCTGGAGTTTGAGACCAGCTTGAACAAGAGCGAGACCCCGTCTCTACTAAAAAATAAAAAGAAATGATCTGGACAACTAAAAAATATATATAGAGAAAAAATTAGCCGGGCATGGTGGCGCATACAATAACTACTGCAAACCAGCTCCCTCAGTACCAGTCAGTGCCTGGGACTTCATGTTCTTTTTCTTTAATTCTTCAGAGTATCAGCATTGCAGGGGTCTCTCTATGTTAAGGAAAGACATGCCTTGATTAAAGAAATAAGTAACAATCAAGAATTACCAGAAGTGTTAGGGAGTGATTATCCACATAAGAAGGGAATATTTTACTTCTTAGAGATCCATGGCTGTCCACCCTTTGCATTTGTACTTACAAATCATGTACTGTTTGACACAAAAGCTGAGGTATAGAAAAACTTACAGCAAAAATATTCTAAATCACTATGAGTTGAAGATAAATCAGATGTGAAGATAAAGCATCTGTAGAACTATATTATAAAACAGTGGAACAATTAATTCATTTTTTAAAGTGAAGTTTGCACACTCTCAAAAATGCCTCTTCTAGATAAAGTAAACCTACTTTTGAAATTACAGTATAAAAATATCTTTGTGATTCCAGCCCCTTACTTGTATTATTGTTGAAATGTTGTGATCTTTACCACTTTAATTTCATAATCATGGTGTTTTGACCAAAGGCAAGAAATGTCCAACCTTCTGCATGTGTCCTAGTTTAATTGTTCCAACTGACTATACATTCTGATGTTGAAACCTTATCTTTCTGTTTATCCCACTAAGGAAAAGGTTTTCTTCACCAACTGTCATCTTGTTAGTCATCCCAGATACTTAACTGTTCCAACTGCTATTGAAAAACAGAATTTAAAAAGAAGAAGGGGGCCCATTTTTAATTTGCTAGGGGAAGACCTCTTGCCATGAGACATTTGTGCAGCTCACCAAAGCTCTTTTGCAGGAGACGTCTCCGTGTTCACCAGTCCTGTCGAGATACAGCTGACGCGGAAAATGTCGGAGATTCCCAGAAAGACAATGTGCGCAGGTATTTGTTACAGAAATAAGCCCTCAAGTGAAACAATCTGCCACTTTTCCCATGTTGAAGTTAGTTATCAGGGTCTAAATTTCAACTGTGGGACGCAACTGAATATTAACAATTCTAATAATATGAACAACAAAAAGGATGAGAGCATGAGGTTAATAAAGCCTTCAGAAATTTCCATTTCTCTTGACTAGTGTCCTTGAGAAGTCATTAGCTCTTTAGTCAACTCTTTATGCTAATCAGTCACTCTTAGATTTGGGTAAAGATACTGACTTGAATGTTTTATAATAATGAATAAAATCATATGCATATGACAGATCATTTTTGCCAAAAAGGTAAACAACTTAACTTTATCTTTCTAAATGTATTTAAAACAAAAAAGGATTTCTTACGGTTTTCAACTGTTTTTCATCAGAAGCACTCCAAATCAAAAACAATTTCTTCCAGAATAAGAACTAATAAAAGGGGAAAAATTAAAATGAAGAAGAAAGTCATTGAAATTGAGAGTTATTAAAATGTATTTTAAATAATAAAACTTTTTAAATATACTTTTTATTTGGGATATTATATGGCTCCAAAAAAATAATTAGTTACTTGAATTTAACAAACCACATTGTGTTATTTTTTTCTTTTACTGCCATTAATATTTTAGATAATTTGCTTTTAAATTCTTTTGTATATAATGCTTGTTTCCTCTTCCTTCATGATATACGGTCAGCCCTCCGTATCCATGGATTCAGCCAACTGTGGACTGAAAATATTAAAAAAAAAATTGCATCTGTACTGAACATGCACAGACTTTTTTTCTTGTCATTATCTCCTAAACAAGGCAGTATAACAACTATTTACATAGCATTTACATTGTATTGGGTATTATAAGCAATCTAGAGCTGCTTTACAGTATAAGGGAGGATGTACATAGGTTATATGCAAATACTAGGGCATTTTATATCAGGGATTTGAGCATCTGTGGATTCTGATATCTGCGGGAGATCCTGGAACCAATCCCCATGGATACTGAAGGACTACTGTATTTACTTATCTAATTTATTCAATTTTATGGACTGTAGTTTTCCTTTTGGTACCTATTTTTCTTTCTATAGGTAAGCTACCTTAAACTTATTTCTTAATGATTTACTCAGCAAAATACTAAAATCTACAAGGAAGTACCTTCAAAATTCTGGTTGCCCAGCCCCTACCTGCTATGAGAGCCCACATATTTTCCTTCAAATTGAGAAATCACATAGCCATTGCTCTCACTGCCCTCCAGAGATGTGGCAAGTGTCCCTAGCTCCACACTAGGCCCCATCCCTCCTCACAGGGCCACTGAGATCTGCACTGACCCCTACTTCCTGAAATCTGCTAAGGTAATTGCCTTTCCTGCTAGGTTTAGGAGCAACAGTTGGCCTCACTACTCAGTATAAACAACAGTGAGAAGGAGTGTCCCCATAAAACAGCTCTTTAGAATGCACATGTGTTAACTCCTATTCACATTGAATGGTTAACCCAATTAGCACTTTGGCAACTGAGATACAGAAGTAAAAGAACCTGAAAAGATTGATCCAATGTTAGGAAAGGTCAAGCTGCCAAAGCGGGTGTCAGGAGAGAGGCACAAGGGAAAAAATACAGTTTTACTGGGAGCATTATTTATAAGAGTAGGGGCAAAGGAAAACTTCCCCTGCAGTCTCCGAAGGTTCACTGCAAATCAGTGGACAAAAGACAGATTAATAGGAGAAAAGGCATACAACTTCATCTAGTCAGTTGTTTTGCAAATGACACAAGAGCCTTCAGAATGAAGACCTAAAGATACAGGGGAAACTGTTTTTATAGGTTCAACAAAGCATCAACACTTGTGTAGAAATATGATTGGACAAAAAGGGTCTGATCTCTTGCTGATAGACTGAGTAGGGAAACCCAGCAAGGCCTGTCTATTTGGATTCACCTTGGCCTCTCTGTGCAGCGTCCTTCTGCGTGTGGGGCAGGACCCTCTCTGGAATGGGGTCTTGGGACCTATAGTCAAATGAGGTAGGTCAGATAATTTCTTTATGGCCAGTTTATTCACAGAAAGTGGTGCTGGGGTGAGTATTATATTTAGGATTTATAGTTGGCTTTAGGGAAAAGGGGTTTTGGTTTCTGTGCCTTACCTTGGGGAAGAGGGAGTCTAGTTTCCATGCCTAGCCTCGAGAGAGATTGAGTGGCCAGAGACAGGAGGACAGAATAATGGCAGAGAGAAACTTCTGCTTCAGAAGCCTTCATTTTGTGGTAGTGTTTTCTGAGCTCCAGCACAAGTAATAGCCATTTCTTCTCCCTTTCCTTGCCCCAGAGTGGAAACACCAGTTTAAGGATTCAGAACTATTTCCATGTGATGAACATTCAAGATCTGGGCCTTTTCCCCCAGCAAAAATAAATGTCAGGAACCTCATACTTTCTGGCAAGAGAAAGTGGAAAACTTATATCTGCTGATCATCTAACATGTGGTACACCGGCACCATCATGGGTATTTTTCTCATTTAGTCCTACCAGTGACTTTTGCCAGACACTATTATTCCCATTTCATAGATGATAACATTTAGGCACAGAGAGTGATTTGCCAAAGCCGCAAGTATATGACAAAGACAGAAGTTGAAACCAAATCTGTCTAAACCCCAAACCCATGACCTTTCTCCTGGAGACTCTGGTGTTTGCCATAACCAGAGTTGACAGCTTACAGTCAGCATGCAGAAGTGGGAAGCTCCCCAGGAGTCAACTGGGCCAGGATTTGAATTCCAGCACTCTTTCTTAGCAGCTTAGAAATCTTTAGCTATAAAACAGATGTAATGGTAATTCCTAACTCAGGTTATTGTGGGGATTAAATGAGATAATGCATATACAGTATTTTGTATAGTACCTGACACATAAAATGCGACCTGTCATTAGGATGATGTTAAAAGAAACAATATTGATAAAGAAGTTCAGCTCATCAGAAAATGAGTTTCCCTGCTAAGCTAGGGAATGATGAAAGAACTGTTTGGTGATGAAAGAATCGTTTGGCAAGACAGCTCTCAAAGGCCTGTACTGAGTGGAAGGTGCCTGCATGTCACTGGCTTTGTTAAGGAAAGGGAGGAGAGTTAGCTAAGAGCATAGCTGAGCAGAACAGAGAGGTGTGCTCAGGATAATGGACAAACTAGACTCAGGGTAGAAAGTACCCAGTGGGGAATGTGCTTGTTTCCTTTGTATTATCTCAAATTTCCTGAAATTTGAGGCAGAGATATGATGAATCTAGGAAGTCTTCCTGCCGCAGATACACGGAATAGAAATGATATTTGACGTCCCGAGTCCTTAGA
This sequence comes from Avahi laniger, assembly GCA_963575035.1. Taxonomy (NCBI): domain Eukaryota; kingdom Metazoa; phylum Chordata; class Mammalia; order Primates; family Indriidae; genus Avahi; species Avahi laniger. The sequence goes on along the minus strand of CAUYSK010049783.1, from coordinate 97,785 downwards.
AACAAAAGAACACTTGTTCCTGCTGCCAGCACATTTTATAGTGCATGCTCTGCAGTCAGCGCTCAATAAATTCTTGTTGACTCTAACTGCTGCAGACCCTGGACAGTGGCTTGGGGAGATGGTAGGCAATGGCTAAATGTGTTTATAGGTTTTTCAACAAAATTAAGTTGAGCTCCCTTGTGTTATGAGACATTTCTTTTATCCTAGACTTCCCCAGGGTTTTACCATATTTATTTTATCAAGAGACCATCTTGGGAAACAGTTTGAACCCCAACTGTAATTTATTATTTGAAAGCCAAGTGGGAACGAGAACAGGGATGCCAACAAATAAAATTGAAAATAGGATTTTTCAGTTTAATAAAGTTAAAACCTAAACAACAGCTAAAAGTTTTGGCTCTTTAGTAGCTAAGACTTGGCAGCTACTCTGAGCCTGGATCCAGGGGACCTGTTTCAAGAACAGGGACACTTCTCTTTCTCTGCCTGCTCCCTCCTACACGCTTAGCAGTAGGCCTGTGGGCCCCAACAGACAGAATAATGGAACTTTGCCCAAACCAACTACCAGACAAGCAGGAACAACTTGGTTCAGAAGGAACAAAGCAGGCCTTGGTTCTGCAAGTGGAAATCAGGAAGTGAGTTTTTTGTAGCTATCTAGAGAATTGTCTCGTGTACTCGTCTCTTAATACTGCTTATGCTAGCTGCACTGTGAAACAGTTTGAAAACACTGGGTTAGACAGTGACACCTAGTGCCACTGAGCCCTGTTCTTCCCTCTGCTGCCTCTAACTTGCAAACGATGTCCATCAGATCCAATCCTTTGGTGGGAATGGAGGAGCAGGAGGAGGAGGACACACGTTGCACGTTCTCCAAACAAGTGTCCGGCAGCCTTTCTGGATTTGTCAGAATCCTATGGATAGTAAGTGGCAAATTCAAATATAAAAATCTGCTTTTGCTTTCAAATGACAACTAATTTTCTGTAAATTCTGTCTAATAAGTGGGCTGAAAGATTCATTTAAATGGTACTAGAAATTTTAGGATATGACAAGCCATTTCTATTTCAAGTTTTGTTTTCTTTTTATTTTCTCCTTAAGATTCAGAGATGGTATTATAATTTGAGATTAATTAGGGCAACTTTGTATATAATTCCCCCCACCCCCGCTTTGAGAGGCGAATGAAGGAGAGGAAGGTCATGGCTTCAAATTGTAATGGACAGATCTGGGCTGTGTAGACTTAGGCATATTTTTTAACTTCCTCAAGCCTAATTTTTGTAAATTTGTAAAAGGGGATTAGTAATACTTGCAGAGTTTGGGTGAGGATTTAATTAAAAGACCTAACACATATTCTAGACTATAACAAGGAATCAACACCTCCTAGTTTCCCTTTAATCACTGTTAGATCAATTTTTCACTAACTATAGAATGTCTCTTTTCAAAATAGTTATTTTAACATGCTTAACATATTAAAAACAGCCCACATTTAAAATCTGATATTAAGTATTCTTGTTGAATAATTGTGCAAAATTGATTTTACTGAGTGAGCCTTTTATGTCTTCAGTTAATAAAAGTCCATGTTTAGTGCCTTAGAGTCCTGTGAGCCTCTTTAACTGTGTTATGGGTAATTTTGCAGGATTTCCAGAAATTATGAATGTCAGTGGAAATTTCTACTTCTCATTATTTAGTGCACAGTTCTATAAGATCTGTAATTTAGTAGGTGCAGGTGAGGGTTTTTAGATCACACCATCTGTGAAAGGCCTTGTAAATGTGTAGTACAATAAACCAGTGTTGTAACTATATTACCAAGAAAGACTTTCTACAATCACACCATCTTAATATTTTAGAGTTTTAAAAAACTTAATGGCATTTTCAACTTCTCTAAGGACTCCTATTGTTCAGTCTACTTTAAAAAAAAAAAAAAAAACAAAACTGTAGTTTTTCTAGCATAACTGACCTTTATTGCAGATTGCCTTGTTTTATCCTGAAGAGCCAAATGTTTGCAGGAACAATTCTCAGGACTCCAATTGTCCTTGGGAGGTAATGAGCTCTAATACTTCTCAGTGCTTGATTTTGGGGGCAGTTATGCACTGCCTGTCGAATTGCTAGATTGCTTCCCTAATCATTAGCAGTTCTCATCATTAAGGGGTCAAGAAAAATAAAAGATAGGAGCCATTCTCCATGCGTGTATCTAGACAGTCATGTACATATAGACACATATTCATCGCTAATATCCCAAAAGATACAGCTTTTAAAAACTGATCCAAATAGGGAAACTTTCATTTTCCTTTCATTCATTTAACAGATATTTATGAGCACCTCCTGTGTGCTGGGCGCAGAAGGTGTTCAGTGGGAAATAAGCACCTGTCCCATTCCTGACTTCTTAGTCCCTCCAGGTCCCCCCACCCAGCAATGGCCACCGCTAACACTGGCTTCTGTTGCTTCCTTTCAGAGATATTCTGTGTATATGCAGGAATATATTTGTGTATGTATCTTCCCATTTTTTAAAATCCAAGTGATAGTATACTATAAATCTCACATCTTGGCAAGTATTCTGTATCATTCCAATTCATTCTTCATTCCCACTGCTGCATAATATTGCATCGAATGGTTAGATAATTATTAGCACCCTGTCGATGGACATTTTTAAGTAACTACTAGGATTTTTTCCCTCTGTTTTTTGTGGTCTTGCTCTCTTTCTCCTGCCATGGATTTCTTCTCATTCATTGGTTTCGTTTTCCATACTTAATGATTCTTGGAAATTAGACTCAACACCACCTTTATGGAGACCCTCACCCTTGAATGAAATTTCTCATAGATCCAGGCAAGCATAAGTAAGTTAAATATACTCAATAAGAACTTATCTTTTTACGCTACAGATTCGTGATTAGCTTGTGATATTGATCATAAGCCAACTTTTCTACCCCAGCACCCACCTCTTTAAATCGCCAGCAGCGGCTGGGTACAGTGGCTCATCCCTATAGTCCCAGCACTTTGGAAGGCCAGGGCGGGAGGACTGCTTGAAGCCATGAGTTCAAGACCAGCCTGGGCAACATAGCAAGATTTCATCTCTGCAAAGAAACTTTAAAAATTTTTTAAAAAAATTAGCTGGGCACGGTAGCATGCATCTATAGTCCCAGCTACTCAGGAGGCTGAGGCAGGAGGATCACTTGAGCCTGGGAACATGAGGCTGCAGTAAGCTGTGATCATGCTACTGCACTTCAGAGTGGGCAACAAAGCAAGACCCTATCTCTAATAAATAAATAAATAAATTGCAGGGAACTTGAGGAGAACAGACTCAGTTTGGCAGATGCCATCTCTGTCATCTCGGCCTCTGTCATTTCAGGTTGCCAGACTGCTTACACTCATCTGCTGGGACAGAGCTTGTTGCCCTCAGGCGTGTCCTGTGCTCCCAGACCACAGTTGGCCTCTTTTCCTTTGAATGTCATTGCTCTTCCTGTGTGATTTTATTTCCACTGTACTATAGAGACTTTTGAAGATCAGTAGAAGTACATTAACTTTAAATGTATCATAATTAGCTCACTCCCTTTTCCTATGGCCCTATAAGGTATATATCTGGTTTCATTTCTGCAAACTGAACCATCAGAAGGTTGCCTTCTCACACTTGATCATAAAAAATAGGAAGCTCCTTCCCAGCTTAAGTCTTTGGAGACTTTGAGGTGACCTTGACCACGGCTGTTGCTCCAGCTGTGTTTTCTGCTCTGTGTTATTTCTGCTCTTCGTGTTGACATTACCATGCTCCGCCTCTGAGGTTCAGTTTTGCATTCCCAGTTGTTCCTCCTGTCTTCACTCTAATCCCCCCACTCTTCCCTCTGTGCACATGTCTGTTTGCTCTAAAGCAGTTTCTTCTTCAGAGCCTACTTGTTTCTTTGACTATTTCAGTCTATACCCCAGCAGCATAATTTACTGTTCTCTTTTATTGTTTCCTCAGATGGTTATCAGTTGGCCTCACCTATCCCCTTTAAAGGATTGTATCATGATGCTAACCTATTTCCTTATTCTGGCAGTGAATAAAATTAAATCGAAAAAAAAAATATTCCAGAATATGTCCTCTATTTCCTTTTTAATTTTTAAAATTTTGAAATTTTAAAGACCATTTTTAAATTGTATTCTTTTTTTCCCCCGTATTTTACAAAATTTCCTAGGCTCAATCTGTAAATTTTTTATTTCTCTCCTTGATCGCTTTATTACCACTTAAGAAATATTCAGCAAATATTTACTGAATCCCTGCCACGTCCTGGACACTGTTCTAGGCCCTGAAAACACAGACAAATTCCCTGCCTTCTAGGGATTTATTCCAATGAGGGGAGGCAGACCACAAATGTCATACATTAGATGAAGCAAGTGTTCTAGAGAAAATTACAGCAGGGAAAGGGAGCAGGGAGTTCAGAATAGGGGTATAGTTTTAAATGAGGTAGTCAGAGAAGATGCTCACTGGGAAGAGGCCATCTGAGCAAACCTTGAAGGAAGTTACGCCAAGTGCTGGTGGTTCGTGGAAGAGTGTTCTGGGCGGTGGGCGCAGCAAGCACAGAGGCTCTGAGGAGGTGCCTGTCTAGCAACTGTAAGGAACAGCAAAGAGGCCCATGGCCAGAGGGGAGGTGAGTAAAGGAATAAGTCAGAGAGGCTCCCGGGAGCCCGATGGCATGAGGCCTTTTAGGCCATCGGGAGGATTTTGGCTTTTCTCTGAGTGAGATGAAGGGCCATTGGACAGTCATTGTTGAGAAGACAAGTGAGGTAGTAGGTCTTGTGCTGTGATGTGGTGTTGTCATAGTATTTCAGGAGGGTTTATGACTGATAAAAGGCAAAATAGCCTTTGTTCTAGCTCTTCTTGCAGTAAATATTTTCTGCTCAATCAATTAGGAGCAAGAACTAGGTATAAATGACCCAATGTTCTTTCTTCTCTCCCTCCCCTACCCCAGATCTGTTGTATAAATGCAAAGACCATTATTGTTGTTAATGTAATTATTTACTAAACCTTGTCTCTAGGTAATCAAAAGCCATCAATAATTTTAGGCTCGCTGCAAAGTCTCTCCATCCTGATTTAATGTATTTCTTTACAATTTACTTCAGTACTTCTTCCAGAAAAAAATCAGAAAGTGAGGTTCGAAATGGAAAACATTTAAATTTAAAGGCTCCAAAAGTAGAACTTAGAAATTAAAATTATGTAGGAGGAAGAAGCAAATGTAGCAATCCATTTAGGTGACTATTGTGAAGTAACTGACCACTTAGTTTACCCATGGGATTCATGGTGGCAAAACTACGAAGGAAAACAGGAAAATTATCCTCTGATTTTTCCAAACCACAGCACTAGTTCTTTTATTTCTTACTCTAATCCAAGCTACCTTGGGAAATAGTTTCATAACATCCCAAACACTGAGTACCTTCTAAAATAAGTTGATCAGTACACATTTCAACTTATTTCTATTATACTGTGCTACTTATTTATTTGGGGAGTGGCATTTTTGCTGAAAGAATCAACTTCCTGCTAAAATTGTTAATCCTGTCACCATAGGCATTAAAATCAAAATGATTTTAAATCTTTAATTGCCTATGCCACTGGATTGTCAGCTGCCTACCTTTGTATCCCTGTATCCCCAAAACAAGCAGTTCTTCAGCCTCTTACCCACAACTCCAAAATCTAAAAAGCTTGGAAAACAGAAAAGTTTATCCAAAGTTAAGTACGAAACTCATTCAGGGGCAAAAACCTGAACTGAAATAAAGCTATTCAAAAATCTTCATTTGCCCTATTTGATATGAATACTTACATATTTTGCTACAGAAGTGATAATAGGTTTAATTACGAGTGCCCTACAATTCAGCTGGGTGTTATGTAACATTTGATATATGTATCTTACTACGTTTCTAAAATTTGAAAGTATTAATTTCAAAATACGTCTTGCCCCAAAAGTTTCAGAACAGGGATTATGGGCTTGCAACAGCCAATCCCTGGAATAATGTAGGTGCCTAGTAAATGTGAGTTGAAGTGAAGTTTGATTAATATGAGATATTTAGAAATGAGAAACTTTTCTACAGCCAGGCCTTGTGACCTGGAGGCCTCAGGGAATAAAACAGATGATTCAGTCCTTAGAAACAGGGCACCACAATGTTTCCCTAATTGTTCTCTTAAGGTAGTGGTAATTGGTCTTAGGTCAGGCTAATAAATCCAAGAATGACGTATTATTATTCTGTCAGTTAGAATTGTTCCTATTAGTACCCTAGAAGGTGCTCTTTATGTGATTCACATATTTTTAATGTTGTCTTTGTATCTTTACTTATCACTTGGTATCTTTTTGGTTTTGTTCAAATTTTTTAAAGGTGCCACATCAGCTTTTTTAATACTGGTGATTTAATTGCAGAAGTACACATAAACAGTTTAAAAGGTGTGAGGAGAAGTTCTCAAGTCACATGGGGAAACAGCAACAAAGCTAGCATTCAGTCTGGAATTCATCCACTGTGCAAAACAAATTGCACTGCCAGTGGGTCAAATGGTGTATCCTGAAACTGAGTGAAAAATGAGTCTGATACAAGAAACATTTGTTTCGTACCAAGGATACAGTGGGAAATATCAAGATGAATTAAATATAGGCTTTACTGTCACAAAACTTGAGTTTCATAGGGAAAGCAGGACATATATATAAAGTAAATAAACTATACAGCAGAACATACCAGAGGAAAGACTTTGCAGCTCAGGAGATCAGGAAAGATGGGGTTTCCCTGGTCTGTGACAATGAGTCAGAATCATGGAAGTGGAGAGAAAGGGCTTGTGGGGTACAGGATGAGAAGGACAGAGTCCTCACTGTCAAGAAGCTGTGTTTAGCAGCGGAGACACACATAAATACCTGAATTATTATAGAAAATGGTAAATATTATAACAGGGGCTATGGAACCATAGAGGAGAATAGTAATCCTTGGGGAAGATGGGCAGGAATTGACTTTCAAGCTCATCTGGACGGACACATAAGTTTGCCAAGAAGGGTAGGGGTAGGCCAAGGGATCTGTTCTAGGTAGAATAAATAAGGTCCTTATTTGAATTCTCCAAAACATGACAGTTAAAAAATCTACAGTGATTTTTTTATGTTGTATTATCTTTGCAGGTGAATCAAACATTCCTTCTGGAAAAATACAAAGTGGGAAATGTTTGAAGAATAAGAGTCAGTTTAGGACCATTGCACCGAAAATTGTGCCCAAAGTCCTAACATCCAGAATGCTGCCATGTCATTTACCATCACTCCCTGATCAGGTGATTCTGGGACCCTCCATCAACTCCAAGCCACTGGGGATGTCCTCCCAGAACTATGCTCTGATGCAGGTTGCTGGCCAAGAGGGGACATTTTCTCTTGTCGCTTTGCCAAATGTTGCCTTAGCTCAGTCAATTCAGAAACCCAGAATGCCCCTGCCTGAAAACCTTAAACTGCCTATTCCTCGATATCAACCCCTAAGAAATAACAAAGAATCAAGAAAGAAACCCGTCCTGAGCCCTCTGGAGAGTGGCTGTCGCAAACCTCCTGCCCAAACCCAAGTGTATCCTCAGATGTCCCTGTCCTCACCTGACCACCCTGAGCTCCCGCGCAAACCCAATCCCTTTGAACAAGTGCCATCACTAGAGCCAGCCCCAGCCAGCATCAGCACGGCTACACTGACCAATGGCTGTGACCATGGGGACTCGAAGCCTCCAGGGACCAACAGCTGTGGTCATCTGAACCCTGCTGCCACCCCAACCTCATCCACCCCAGAGGGGCCCTCTGCCAAGCAGGGCCTCCCAGAGAGTTCAGGGAAAGCAAACTCTGCAAGCAAGAGCACAGCCAGCAAACCTGCTGCCGTCACCAGTGAAAACCTTGAAGAACAAACTGACCTTGCAAAAGCCACGACCAAGTCACCCCCAGGTGTTTCTGGCAGTGCAGTCCAGTTGACCGCCGCAGTCCCCAGAGGGAAAGTGCCAATCTTACCCTACCCAAGAGTGAAAACCGCGGAGGCTTACGACATGGAGTCAAGTGCTAACTCTGCAGGTTTCTCTCGACTGGGGCCCGGGGCAGACTGTGATAAGACATCCACCATCACAGAAGGCTTCGATGAGGCCACCAAAGTGGCCAGCAAGATGCCTGTTCCGCAGGTGTCACAGCAGAGCCCCTGTGAAAATGCCTTTTGTACAACCACCAAGCTAGATCTCAGCCACAGAACAAAACTGAACAGCGGGACAGCAAAGAGAAGTGGAAGAAAACGAAAGGTACCAGATGAAATTTTGGCACTTCAGGGAAAAAGGAGAAAATGCATCATTAATAAGTGTAGAAATGGTAAAGAAAGAGTAAAAACCGATTCCCAAGAATCCAGAGACCAAAAACCTGGGGCTGTGAAAAAATATCGTAGCATTATGCCCAAACCTGTGATTGTCATACCCACCTTGGCTCCCCTGGCGTCTCCTGCAGCTGCAGTGCAATCTCAAACGCTCGGGGGCCTAGGACAGGACATCCTGTTAAATAATTCACTCACTCCTAAATATATTGGCCCTAAGCAGGACAGCAGCCCTTCCCCTAAGCCCAGTTCTGCGTTCAGAAATGGATTCTCTGGCATTAAGAGGCCTTGGCACAGATGTCACGTCTGTAACCACCACTTCCAGCTCAAACAGCACCTTCGAGACCACATGAACACACACACCAACAGAAGGCCTTTCAGTTGTCGGATTTGTCGCAAGGCCTATGTACGTTCCGGCAGCCTCAGCACACACATGAAACTTCACCATGGAGAGAACCGTCTGAAGAAACTCGTGTGCTGTGAGTTTTGTGCAAAAGTGTTCGGTCACATCCGAGTCTATTTTGGCCATCTGAAAGAAGTGCATAGGGTTGTGATCAGCACCGAGCCCGCCCCCAGTGAAGCGCAGCCAGGAGACGTGCCAAGGAACAGAGACACTAGTGTGCGAGGGACGGAAGGCTCGCTGGAGAGGTGAGTGCTAGTGGAATGGAAGCCTGGCAAGAAAGGCTGTTTTGATTTGGTGGAGAGGGTAGGATTTCATATTCAGAAAGAAGAGTTTGTAAAAACATTTTTTGGGTTAAGATTCTTAAGGTAGCTCCGATTCCTCCTATTTTGTGAAGAATGATCTCATTCCTCTTGGATTTCTGATCAGTCATCATTTTTACTGACACTAACCTATGTAAGCCAAAGCATAAATGCCGGTTTGAGCTGTGCTGGGGACAACTGGTGACACAAGATTATTTTTGCTTCTAAAAATGGAATAGTAAATTACTGTATATAGTCCTGATAGTCTTTACACTAATTTCCCCCAAAACATCATGTCCAGCGAATTTGTGTCTTAATAGCATCATTAGCCCCAGAACATGGCATGACCTGTGGTGGGGACTCAGAGTGGGGCGGCTGTGTGGACCCATCCTCAAGCTCCCAGACCTCACCTTCTACATTTGCCCTGTTTTTCCCCTCAGGTTCGGTTAACTTTTTCCTTTGTCATTCCTCTTTGCGGGTACTGCTTCCTAACATTATAAACAAATAAGCTAAGCAATTTGAAAGCCTGGCAGACAGGCATTAAGCAGTAATTCACCAAGGAAGCACCCTCAGTCTGGGCTGTGTGTCCACTTCCCACTGAGGTGACTTGAGGGCATTTCACGCCATCAGTTCTCATCAGCACCGGAAGAAGCAAACCCTTTGCAACGCTTCAGATGCTCTGCACTTTGTTCATAACTGCCCAATTACTCTAAATACCTTCCATTCAATTTTGGCTTACTCAGACATACCTGATAAAAATAAGGGATGCCTATCCTGTTTCTTCCTTACTTTTCTATAATATCTCTCTTTTTCTTAGGCATTTCTGTCCTCTTTCAGACTTCTGTACTTTCCACTAATGGACAAAGAAACCTCACTTCTTACTTCTTTTCTTACAGTTAGATTTTGGATTTTAAGTATAATGTCCATATTACATTCTGTGCTCAAGGTTAGGGAGAGCCACAGTGGGTTATGGGACAGTTACTTCGCCGGAACCAAGTGTGTTCCTACAGTGCTGCATTTGGTATTACCTGATTTTCCATGTTGATTACACCTGTCCCTGTGGGAACCGAAGTGAGTTAGCTCACCTCAGGGAGGTGCATAAAGGTAAAGACTCTTTTACCACATGGATCCTGGTAGCTTAAGAAATGTGTGGCCCCAAGCAGAAGTGACAGTGTTCACTGTGGCCTTTGCTGAAGGTCTTCGCAGGCTCTCTCTGTCCACGCCATCCTTAGTACTTGTCATCAGGAGTGTGTTTAGATACCTGAAGACTAAGAGCTGAACGAATAAGTTCCAATTATGTTTTTCCATGAAATCTAACATACACTATTTGTGCCCTTTTCAGGGAAAATAAGTCATGCCTGGAAGAAGACTTCCTTCTAAACCAGGCAGACGAAGTCAAATTACAAATCAAATGTGGCCGTTGTCAGATCACTGCTCAGTCTTTTGCTGAAATAAAGTTTCATTTACTTTATATTCACGGAGAGGAAATTCAGGGTAGGCTACAAGAGGGGATCTTAACGGGAAGCAAGGTCGCTCAGAAAGCACTGGTTAAACACGCCACTCCTGACAGGAAACAGCATCCCGAAAGAAGAAAGCTAACGAAGCATTGTCCCTCTGAGGAGGAATTACATGCGTTTCCTAGATTAAAAAGGCAGCTCTACCTTCGTCGTCAGAGCGGTGTGGAAATACTCGTGGAAAACGAAGGAGCCCAGCCAGGAACCAGTGAGCCCAAGGAAAGCCCCCAGGACCCCGAGGGTCCCGGCCTCCGCACTGTTCTCCTGTGGTCCCATTCCGGCTTTAACTGCCTCCTGTGTGCACAGATGCTGGGAAGGAAAGAGGACCTCCTCCTCCACTGGGAACGCCAGCATAACTGTGAGGACCCTTCTAAACTGTGGACTATTTTAAATACATTCTCTAACCAGGGAGTGATTGAACTTTCCAGTGAAACCGAAAAATGAGACCCCAAGACAAGCTTTAGTGAGAGTTTTGTGCTTTATGGTGGTGCTTAATTAGAAAGATCAAAATTAGAAAGATCAAACTAGTTAGGATCACCATTAATGAACAGAAGTGATTTTTGTGCATAGTTTTATTTTCTTACAAGATAAAATATATGTTCACGATGCATATTTTTCTAGCCATATGCAGTCTTATTTTAAAATTCTATGTATTGACTCTTAATATTTAGACGTTATTTCAGAATAAATAAAAAGACCAAAATTTGAGAGTGAAATGTAAAGGATTCTAGGCTGTTCTTCAAATACAGTTTTCAGTAAAAATGTGTGTGTGTTTCCTTTTGTTCTGATGTTTTCTGCTTATGTAGATCAACAAATGTGAAAAATTTCCAGGTGGCAAAACTATTTTAGTTTCAACCTTAGTGTTAAGTTAGATGGTAAATGTTGATATTCATTAAATACTGTGGTTATTTGAATGTGCTGTAGAGTAGTATTTTAATAAGGTTATCATCTACAGTAATTTAAAATCCATGTTTTCAGGACTTAGGTGGTTTTTTTTTTTTTGGAATTTTGCTATTTTCTTAAATGTGCATTACCTTGAATATTAGGTGTTGGCACGTCTTATGGCTATAGTGTTCCATATCAAAATAATAAAAAAAAAATTAGTACTTCAGCTAATAAAAAAATCTACCTTCTTGGTAAAACATTATTTTCAAATAGTATTAGGGGCCAGGAGATTTACAACCTGGAAAGTGAACTAGATCAGTCCAGATGTATAAGTGTCTCAAATGCTTTCCTCTCTCCCAAGTACTTCAGAGGGCTGTTGCCAGCCGATCAAGTTTGGATGCAACTGTGCCTTTCAAGCCCAGGTTCTCTTTGACAGTCAAGAGGAAATGATTGCCTCTTAAATTCCTGGGAAATTACCTTGAATCAGTAAAGCTGCCATTTGAGGCTCTTGGCCATCCTCGCTGCAAAATCATTTCTTAGAAGGGGGAGTTTGAGCACCCACCTGCTACAATCTCGGACTGCGATGAAGCCTCCGTGCATGTGGCCCGCCCGTTTGCTGCAGGCCCAGGCATCTCATAGCATTGTGCTGTGCTAAAGGAAGTTACCGAAAACAGAAGAGCTAAATTCTGATTGATAAGCTAGTGGGCCTTAACTGTTTAAATGTCTAGTTTTGAAAGCAAGTATTCATAGGCACAATTTCGCTCAAACAGTACAAAAAGGGAAAACTTAATCCGTGCCTTTTTGCAAATAGTTTTATAAATTTGAGAATAAGAGGTTGGGGTTGGAAATCTCTGACAGATTGTGCCATGATTTATCAATTGATCAGCCAGTTTCATAAAGAGAATATCAGATCTCCACTGTTTGATAGTTTTAGAACTTTCTGGATTAGTAATGAAACAGCTTTACCATTTATTGCAGTTCCTAGTTTTTATTCTGAAAGGTTGGTCTTGAAGACATTACCAATACCAAATGAGTTCTAACCATGAAATTTTAATTCAAACTATGAAATAATTTATAGACTTCCCAGTCCTCAGATGCTGAAGAGTATTTTGGAAATACCGGTGACAGGCGGAGTAGTGGGTCTGGAGTATGTGTGGAGACGAAGGTGTGAGGACAGAAGGCGTCCACTCAGCACTTAAGAAAAGTCTGAAGTCCTGGGTTGTGGAGCGCCAGCCTGTGAAGTGTTTAACCTCATATTCTTACTGTTGGAGCATAGGCAGTCTCTGGGAGGAAATACAGGTAAGAGCGGGGAAGAGAGCGAAGGTAGGGAGAACACATGCTTGGCTCGGGAGTAAGTGTCTGTCTGGATCCCCTTCCAGAGTGCATTTCAGAGCAGCAACCCCACTGTCCCAGCTAAATTAGGGCAGCTCATCTGTGTGCTGACCCGTGGAGGTGGGGGGATGCAACTCAACCTTTAAGACAACATTTGAGGGAGAAGGAAGCTTGGGGTGCACAGGGTCCTCACTGGGTGCCACGCTCGTGGGTTCATTGGTGAGACGGCGTCACAGTGCTTAGCCTCTGGAAACACTCCCCCGCACTACAGTGGGAATAGCCCCAATGCCACCCAGGATACAGCATTTCTGCTCCTTACTAGTAGTACTTCAGTGAGCATGGTAGGAGGAGGGAATACTCTGGGGGAGGTAGGAAGACAAGAGGGAGTAATTTAGCTAAAGTAACTTTGGGAACAGCTCAGAGCCTTCCTTGTGTGTAGAAGTGTTATTGGCACAGTCCTGACCTGTATACTTAACCCAGAGACCGTGTGGTGTAGATGAAGTGCCCTAATACTTTTTGTGACCTCAAGAGAGTCCCCTCTCTAACCTCTGTTCCTGTAGAGAGTGTGAATGGTCCTACCTCAAGGCGTCATTGTGAAGAGTCAAAAAGACGTTACATGTCTGGCTGGTTGGGCCATGTAGTACCCATGTAGTATCCATGTAGTGCCGGTGGCTGTATTCATCATGCTTTTGGCCAGACTTGGAAGAAGAGGTATGTTATACCCATATAAAGATGACGCAGAACAGCTCGGGTAGACGTGATGACAGAATTCAAGGGTGAAAACTCTATTGAGAACCACAAAAATTTGCATCTTTTCATACAAAGTGTATTTTAATTTTTAACTAACAAAACCGGGATTTGGATTGCACAGAGATTTGCTAAGTGTCTATTTAATCAATATAGAAAGCAAAATTCACTAAATTCTTTCACTTCCAGGCTCCACTTTGGGACTTACATTTCTCAGGTCTCAGCCCGGGCAGTACCTCCTCCCGGCGACCACCCCTGGCCCTTCCTGAACCCCTGCTCTACTGTGGTCATAGCGGTCACCCCACTGTCGAGACACTGACGGTGAACTTTCTGATTCCTACACTGGGCTACAAGCCTGTTGAGGGCAGAGACTGTGAACAAAGGTTCAGTACAGAGCCCTGGAGGGTCCAGTACCTGACATGGAATAGTACACAGCAGGTATTTGTTGAAAATAATGGATACATCAGCTAAAAATTGCCACTTTTCTTTTTATGAATTAACCAGCCTTAGAGGCAACCAAACTTGTAGCTAGAAAGACACTGAGGCAAATTCGGTCTTAAATTCAGCACATTTATTCTGCTTAATGTCTTTTGCTTCTTGGAAAATTGTCCCAATGCCAGCAAAACTAGATTTTTTTCTTTTCTTTTGGCCGTAAAGTATTTCTGAAAGTTACAGCATTTTAGATTTGTATTGTTTTATTACCTGTCATTTTTATTCATGTCCCCTTTTGTTGCTCTCTCTCTCACTTGGACCTCTTCCTAGTTTAGCTTGACTGTTCCTCTGTTAAGCTGTTCCTCATATGGAAAGTTGTCTCTTCATCAGCACACCATAAATAATCAAACCTGGGTGCGTTCCATCGCCTTCTCTGGCTGCAGACTCCTCCCCTCGCCAGCTGTACGGCTCCGGTTTTCCCTGGCCCCAGTGATAGGTTTGTTGGCAGTACATGCTCAACTTCATTTATTTCTTAGAATTCTCAGATCTGGACTGGTTTGCTCTATTCAAGCCGCTGACATGCTTTGTTAGGTACATATTTTATGGAGTCTCCCCTTTGCACTGAGTCCCTGAGAAAAATGTCCTGGTAAGGATGAACTGGGATTTAGCTGAACAGCTTTTGAGCTTCAACTTCATACTGACTTCTGTGACGTTAGACAATCAGCAGCTTATCTGGGCTTGTGGTTCAATCTAACATATATTTTAACCATATCCACCTCTTCAGGAATGTTAACTTTTGGAGTGAAATGTTTATTGTATCCCATATTTGGTCATGGTCATAGTTATCCCTATAGTAAAACTATAGCCACAATTTTTAGAGCATATTTTAAATTTGTGTTTATTGTACAGATACTGGTTTAGGAGTACCCATTTTCCATACCTTGAAGTGTGAAAATATTTTAATGTGTTGCTTAACTGTAGGAAAAATGCTGTTCATTGAAGGAAACCAAATGTGACAACTAAAAGAAATGTAGAGATTACTGTTCTAATTTTGATGTGAAGCTAAACCAGTTTTTTTAAATTAAATTTGTTCCTGTCTTCAAAATTGCCCCACTCCCTGTTAGCTCAGCAGTAAAGAATTCACTTACAAGATGACAACACTTGCCTTTTCTATTATGTTCCAAAAACAAAATTGCAAGTTATTAGGATTATAATAGATCATATTTTTGGTAAATAGCCACTAAGCTCAAAAAAAAAAAAAAGATTTTGCCTTCTTTCATTAAATATGAATTTAATCTCTATGTGGAGTTGCAAGGAGACCAGCAGGCACTCTACTGGCATTTTCAGAGACAGAACAATGAACTTGGTCTGATTACTGCCTGAGTTGTAATGCATATCTTACTACAAAAATTTGGCCATGGAAGAGATCCAGGTGACTCAAACACATGAGCTGAAAACCATCCCAAAGCTCTGGCTATCTCTAAAAGTAATATTTAAGATATGTTCTTAGGAAACTAACACACTACCTTTCCCCCATCTAATCCAAATTAAAATACAGTTAGATTTTTCATAAGACATTCATTGAACCAAACCTTTTTGATAATGGTTATATCCAAGGGAATTTATTTTAAAATGCCCAAGAAGACTAAGTTTTTCAACAGTCTTTATTGTTTCTGGAAGTTAAGGGCGGGGAGGCAGAAGCAAGAAGGGATGTGAAGAAATGGCACGAGGAGCTTTCTGGTGATAGAAGGCCCAGTAGGGCACTGTCAGGGTGGGGGGACCCTGGCTCCAGTGTTCAGGTAGCACAACGCCGTAATGTTTCGGTGCAACCTCAGTGGAGAGAAATTTGACAGCATCTATCAAAATCTAAAATGCACAGACCTTTTGACCCAAGAACTCTGCTCCTAGAAATTTACCCTATAGCTATTACTCCACAGATATGTAGATAGATTCATGAGGATGTTGACTGCAGCAGTTTATAATCAAAAGACTGGACACAAAGGTCCGTCAGAGCTGGTCACAAAAAATTAGAGTATACCGTATAATGGAACGCCATACCACAGTATGAAAGGTTGAAGTAGCACTTTGTGTGCTGCAGTCTGTGCTGTGTGAAGAAAGCAAGGTGCAGAACACTGTACAGTATGCTCCCATTTGCTTTTTAAAAAGGAGGGAGAATGTACATGTGCTTGTATATGCATAAAAAATTATAGAAGGAGATCGCACTTCTGGAATGTTTTTGCTGCATTTTAGTTTTTCGATTGAAAAGTGGCTTTACCAGATTAAGCTGTAGCTGCGCTGTTACCATTAGGGCTGGCCTCAGCAGAATTGCAAAGGAGGGAAAAGCTGTGTGAGCCCCTCAACTTTGGTGCCTCTGAAGCATTTTCTCACTGGAGCCCCAGCTGCATCCAGTCCTGCAAGGACAGTGACCCATGTCCATAAGAAAGACACACATCCGTCTGTGTGTATACGCATGCACAGATACTACAACCGAGACAAAAGGTTTGTTTTCATAAAAATGCAGTATGCATAATAATGTACATTGCATTTGATGTGTTCTGTTCTAATTCATTTTTCAAAGGCTGGCTACCTTGGACTAAATTGGATTCATGAGCCACCAATGAACAAATACGATCTGAAATATATGGCTATAGACTTGACTCTCTGACCCCTCCCCTACTTCATTATGGCCTTTCTGGGCTGTCGCCCAGTCCCTCAGTTCCCTGCTATCGGATGCCTGGTGGCTGACTCTCATCTCTCCCCACAAATAAGCATTTTACGGGCCTTCGGAAGGGTGGCCTCAAGCTGAAGGGGTAACGAATGCTGGGAATTTCAGACATCCTGTGGCCAACAGGAAGGCCTTTTGGTGCCTCCCTATAAGGCCTTGAGTTGTTCTCCGCTGCCCCTCCGGAAAAGGGCAAGGCCATCACCAGGAGACGGTGCTGCCTGTCTGGGGCCACCCCAGTAAGTGGTTGGGTTTAGAAACCCTTTTTCAAAGTTTTACTTCACTAGAGTTACCAACTGTTCAGGTTTGTATTGGGTTTGAAATTGTCTCTCATTTCTTACCCTAATTCAAACAAAAAGAAGTGGCAGAGATCAAGTCCTCTGACGAAGATGCAAATTCAGGTAGTACTGGAACCAACAGCTTCCTCTCCTCTTTCCCCTTCTCTTCTGCTCTCCTAAGAAGCCCACGTTCTGGCCGCCTTTGCTCAGTATGAGGGTTTGGCTCCGGCCTGCTCCTCCTCCCAGCGTCACTCTCCTGTTCTGCCACGCCCGGCCTGCGGGTTGCAAAGGCAGAACGTGGTCACAGAAAAGGGGTCTTGAACTTCATCGTCTCTCCAGGGAGTGGTTCTGAAATGAGATTGCGTCTTTCATCGAGGCAAACAAACGCTGCTGCCTTCTCACACGCCACATGCCCAGTGCCACTGTGAAGAGGAAATCCTGCTCTTCACTTAGCTGTCACGTGGCCCAAGCCATTCAAAGGCAACACCTGGTCAATTCGCATACTCCTGTGTGTACTCCTCAGAGGTCCCTCTTTTTCAATTTTAATGTGTTGGCTTAAAGAAAATAGGTCTGGTTTCCCTTTTAATAGTAGCTTAAATCTGTCCCAAGTTGCCAAAAAGGCATTTATGGAACAACTCACAGGTCCTCCAGGGATCTTCCCAAATCAACACACACCTGAGGCCTCAAGCTCACATGCAGAGCCACACGGCGTGTCCACTGGGGTCGCTGACCTGAAGAACCAGCCTGGCACAGCACAGCCCCGGCCTGGGGAAAGTCTAGACGCCCAGGCGGGGGGTCTACCCCGGAGCTGCTCCTGCTGAGCTGCACTCGTCCATGGCACATCGTCGGCTCTTGCAACGATAGTCAAAGGCACCAGGGCAGAAGGAAATTGGCAGATATTAACCGATAACTGGATGTTTCCATTTTGCTTTGGTTGCATCAGTGTGCTGAAATACTACCACAGACGCGATCATCGTCTTATATGGGAAATAATTACAGCAATAATAATTGTTATAACTCCAAGGGCCTTTATTATTGAATAAGGGTAAACTTATGCTATTATCACAAAGGACTTGAATGCTTTTCTGGACCCTGTGGGATTAATTGGGGATTTAAGTCCAGTTACAATTGGAAAAATTTCCACATCACAAAATCCATTGCTATAATGGACACTAATTGGCCTCCTTGTTGACAGTCCCAGAAGAGAAAGCCCAGGGCCTGAAAACTGAATGACCCACTGAGGAGCTGAGACAGTTAATAGGAAATCGTGCTCCGCGGCCCACGAGCTGCTCTCTTCCGGGCACAGGGAGAGTGTGCAGGGCTGCGGGGCCATCAGTGTCGCAGGCAATCCATTCAGAACCTGCAAAAGGCCTTCTAGTATTACAAGGAACTTAAAACTTGTTCGACAAGACCCTAAGCACACTCCAGCATTAATATTCTTTTAACTTAGGAAAGAAACCGCTGAATTTCAGTTGGTGGCAGAGCTGACGGGGTAGATGAAAGAGCTGGTTCTCCTGATGGGCGTGTTTGACCGCATTTCAGGAACGCAGCTGACTGCTCCCTTTCTGCACAGTGGCTGCGAGGTGTGATATGTGAGCGCCACCTTGGCCCTGGGTAAAGTGAGCAGCCTCTGCCACGTTGTGAGGTTTGAATTAACCTTTCACAACTGCAAAGCGCTGCAGTCTGAATCCCATCAGATCATTAGCTAATACCTGCGTTTCCTGCCAGGTGCAGTCTGACATTGCACAGTGCAGCCAGCAGCGAGCTCAGAAATCTCCCAATATTGTC
The DNA here is from genome assembly GCA_963575035.1 of Avahi laniger. Lineage (NCBI taxonomy): Eukaryota > Metazoa > Chordata > Mammalia > Primates > Indriidae > Avahi > Avahi laniger. The sequence goes on along the minus strand of CAUYSK010049783.1, from coordinate 79,090 downwards.
TGTTGGATTCATCAATATCTTTAGGAAAATGTCTTAAATGCACAATTCTTCTAGAAGACAAAATAAGAGAGAAAAGATGGACAACTACTGAAAGTCTGTGAGCCTGAAGCAGGCAGGAAGTCTTCTCCCCACACCCCACGGGCTATTTTATTTCCCTGTTAGAAACCAATACTTGAGGCATACCCGTGGCTTTACCAGCCACAGTGGGACACAACGTGTGCTCTCTGGGGACTGTGGGTGGGAAGGACAGCGCCCTTGTGCTGTGACACCCGCCTCCCCCATGGAGCCCGGCCCTCCCCCTTTCCCATCTGGAAGTCGGGGCTGATGGGCTCTGCTCTGCGTCTGATCCATGCGCCCAGTTGCTCGCTCACTGGCACATCGTCACCTGTCACCGCCCAGGAGACCCCAGGCCCTCGGAGGACCCAACTATTCCACACTCCAACCACAGGCTGAATTCCCCCTTCAAACAGTAAAACAGTATTTTCTTAGGCCTCAAACTTGCAGGTAGCCCTCAGTTTCTTACCATGACCTTGCGTTGCTTGTTCACTCTCTTTCCTGGGGCGCTCAGTGGGAAGGTGCTGTGACCTGCCAAAGCCCTTCCTCCCAGCAGCCTGTGAGCTCTGTGCCCAACCTCACCACCTCGGGGGCCTTCTGCTGTGGAACCTCCATCCTGGGGTTGTCACCTCCAGCTGGTGTCACCTTTCCCTCCCAGGCCTGCTCTCATTGCCACCCGCTTCCTACTATACTGTCTTCAACGCGCTCAGTCACGTGGCCTCCAGCTGACAGAACATGGGCCAAACACAAGGCACAGTGTTCGCAGTGGAGGGAATGGCCTGAATGACAACGTTTTACAAGCAAAACAATGAACCTCAGCATTCCCTGAATGAAAGGCAGGGGCGTCCCACCGATGTAGGAGCAACGGCAGCGTCTCTCCAGGCCCATGTGCAGTCCGGCATATGTCTTTGGCAAGTAGGGGACAAAGGCATGGCCCGCGGTCTCCCAGCTGTGGCATCTTCCCCTGGCTTGCCCGCTCCCGTGCATCACACTCGGCCCGACCCGACTCCCCGAATGTCTTTGCTGTAGTCCTCCAGCTCCCAAGGCTGAGGAAACCGGCTAAGGGCTCTGATTTCCTGGGTAAATCGTGCTCCTCAATGTCAAGGGCCAGCCCTTGACATGTTTCTGTCCCGGAATCATGATTAACAACCGCTTAAACAAAGCAAAGACGTGACTGGGTGCGCAGCTCAGGTGACAGCCAGCAGGGTCCCCGCTTGGGCCAGTTTCCTGCTCTTCCTGCCAGACCGGTCATAGCAATTAAATGTGTGAACCACGTTCTTTATGAGTTTCCAGGGCTGTAAAAGCCATGGCCGTGCTAAGGGACCAAAAATACATCCCTCGAACACCACAGCAAAGGCTCTCTTCTTCCACACGCACAGATACTCCCTTCTGCAGAGTCAAAACCGTCATCAACTCGAAAAGCCCGGACGGGCTTCTGGCAGGACTAACTCTGGGTGGGTGAGCCGTGCGGGGCGCACTGACAATTGCTGATTGTGATTTATTAGCGGAGGAAAATCTGGAATTGGACTTTACCATTGGGATTTACTTGCATTTGAAGGCAATGCAGTTAGTAGTCCGTCTTTCAACACTGAATGCGTTTTCTCCACTCTTATATCTTTCTGATGAATTAAGCGCTTATGTAAGGTGAGGGATTGAAAACATTAGCGGCCGAATCTCTTAGAGGATCTGCTTGCCAGATATGGCTGTGTGCAAAGACACAGGGGCCGACGTCACGTTGTTCCTCGGCCAACTCATACCAGCCGTGGGCTGCGGTGCTTTCCCCAGGTCTACGACGGGTGGATAATAGGAGGTCCTTGCCCTCCAGGTCTCCTGGCCGCTTTGAACAAGGTCTACTAATTGAATTCAGTTGTTTGCAGTTTTAAACGTTCATGTTTTCCACAGAGCAAGAATATATTAAATTCATTTCAGCTGTCATCCAAGAAGAACTGGAGCCTGCATTTTTATTACCAACTGACTTGTGTTCACCTTGATCCAGATTCTTTTTTGAAATGTTTACAATGTAATTAAAAACAATCAAGTCAAATGATCTATTTGAATTGGTCCCTTTGGGGGAAGATAGAGGAGGAGAAAAGATACCTACAATTGCTTCATTTTTGCTGAGCATTTCTGTGTTCTCAACAGAAATACATCATGTATCTGCTCAACAAGAGCATTTTGTAATGTCACTGGTGATTTAACAATTACAAAATATTGTAATTAAACGTTCGAATGCTCTCTTCTGTTTTCCCATTACAAATGACCATGCAACTTGATTAATTTCAGCCGTTGAGAGAGGACCTGGCTTTGGTAAAATTGTTTCCTGCAATGCACACCTCCGGGGAAAACTATGATCTGAATCCTGAAGTCAGAAGCAATTAAACACTCCCATTTCCCCCACTGCTGCGTGAAGATGAGCCGCATTTTTCAGGCATGGCTCAAGCAGCCTTGTCAGGTCTCCAGGGCTCAGTGCCCCGGGCGCTGCCTGCCTGCTGCCAGCTGTGAAAAGCATCCTCTAGGTACAGTCGCATAACAGGGAAGGAAAGTGATAAATCCACAAAGGCAGGGGCCGCAGTGGGTGGTTCAGCATCGGGTGCAGCCTGGCCCTGGCCCTGCCTCCTGGGATGAGTCTGATCCTCTGATGGGCAGAGCAAGCGGACAGCTAAGAATTTGTGGAGCAGGAAGGTGGAACCTCTATATTCTTAAACGTCAGAAGGGGAGACACGTTTCAAACAAAATTTGCCTTTGGGCTGATTGAATGCAGGAGCAGATCCTTAGATAAGCTGTCATATGAGAAATTAGCAAGCAGGGAGGGGCCATTGATCCTATTTTTAAGGTTAGTTTTAATGATTCCCCGGATGACAGATAGGAACAATTTTCATGTCCTGAGTTTCTTCTCTGGAGAGTTGAATGTTGTGTAATTTTGCTCCATCTGACTTTTCCCCTGATTTTGGTATCAAATAAACAAACAGCCACCACCACCAAACCCTACAGTATAATTAAGATCTAGCAAATGACTTGTCAAAAGAAAACGGCCTGCTCCTCCCAGGAGGATTGGTGCCAGTCTGTTTGCTTTGGAGGATTTAAACAGCTCTTTCCTGCTGAGCAATAGATGCAAACCCCAAATTTGCTACACAGACTTTTTTTTTAACTAAGGAGATTGGTTTTTTTTTTTTTTTTTGCGTTTTCCTCTTTGATCTAAAATAAGAGGTCTTTGAGGTGTAATATAGAAGCCAACATCTTTTATCACTCAATTTGGAAAGCAATGGGCTGTCAAGTTTTCAGTCAGCCAGGACAGTGATGAGGTCCTGTGGGGACTGTCCCCTCAGTGTCCTGACACCAAGGCCCACCCATCCCGCAGTTCTGTTTACCAGGATCCGCTCTGCAGTGTCGCCTTCTTCCTCGTCTCTCCTTTTTCTCCTCACACCAACATATGCCAATGTATTAATAAATCTTTAAGATGAACCCAAATCCTTGTAGACACTTCCCCAAAGCTCAGCAAATAGTGTTTTTTAAATATGATTTGAGCAATAATTACCTAATTCTTTCTTATTAATGCTGTCTCATTACTAACCAAGCAGAACACGGCAGCACATCATTTGTATTTACAAAGTCATGATTCTTCTCAAGGTAACAGCCTCCCAGATATGCACCACCCCTGAGACAGAAGGGAGGTGCCATGTGGGGCACCCCAGTGGGGACAGCCTGCGTGGCCCAGAGCACCTCCAGACGCCGCCAGCCTCCGCCCATCCCATCTGAGCTGCGACGCGGGAGCACTCCAGTGGCCGTCGGCCCCAGTGAAGTGGTCCCCTCATGGTTGGATGTCTGAAAAGCTACTGCAGTACCGCCTGCAAAGCCTGGGGCCAGAGGAAGGCAGACAACCGATTGCCTCTTGGAGGCACCTGTTCAGGAGGGGAAGCCAGTGCCTGCTGATGTACCCGGCACAGGGGAAGCGCTTGGTCCTTCCTGCCCTGGCTTTGTTTCCCGACTGCAGCATTTCGAACATGCAAGTGACTTCGGACTGTCAGACTGGAGAGCCCAGGCTGAGCGGAGGCTCTTTCTAAGCTCCCGGTGGCTGCGAGTTTGCCAGCCACAGGTAATGTGTCCACGCAGGGGACCCACCTGGGCAGAGGCCTTGAGGCCTGAGAGCTCCAGCAGGAATTTGAGAAGGAGGCAGAGTGTGAAAGGGAAAGGAGTGGGTGGAGAAGACGATTCTCTGGGATGGCAGAGAGGTGGCCTGAAGGGAAGAGGCTTCCCAAGCCTGCCACTGGCTCAGCCTGAGGGCGGGGCACGGCAGAGGCCCCAGCGACCAAGGGCAGCAGCCACTGTGCCTGCAGGACCTGCCTCCCCGCTCCTCAGCACCAGCGGAATTAACAAAGGCGAACTCTGCTAGACTCAGCACTGTCGCTCGCATGAGGGATGCTTGAACTAAGCCAAATTCTCCATCTTGGTGCTTCGGGAAAAAATCCCATTATAACTTCTGAAGCCCTGTCGGATTTATGGCTAGAGAGGCCGCAAGCTCCAGGATCGTGCTGTTTGTTATGCCCGCCCCGCCTCCCTCCCCAGCCATCACCCAGCAACGGCAGGTTCGCTGCAAAACCCCTGAGCTGGTCTGAAATGCACCTTGCTCCCTCCCAGACTGTGGAGATAAAACAGGATTTAAAGGCAATGCATTTTCTACCGGGGCCTTATCTGGATTGACTGCTCTGGGTTTGCAGCTCATGTGAATGTGAAGGATAATTGCCGTCCTGTGTTACCTGAGATTACAGGGTTGTGTTCCAACTAATGACGCCAAGAGAACCAAGCAGTTGTTAATATTTAATCAGTCTCTTGGCTTAACAATTGGATAAATGAGGTGTGTAATTACACAATTATAAAAGACATTTCAGATAGGAACGGTACTGCTGTTAATACTGAAGGGGAGAGCTGGCGGAGGTGGACCACTGGGTCATTTCAGGTATGTTACCAAAGAAGACCTCTGGGGGAGGCTCCCGTATGAAATTTTAAGTGCAGATTTCAAATGCTTTTCCAATGTGGACTTTCTCTCTTCCTTCTGAGGCTCTCAACATGCAACATTAGGCCAGATGTTTTGCTGATCGCACAGGTAACTGTCACTGGGGTCTAGATCAGACGAGCTCCAGAGTTTTATTAATCGCATTCCGAAGGTGAGTCGTGTTTAGTATAATAGCTCCACGTGCCAGTCGATTTTTGCTTGCTTGTTAATTTCTTTATTTTCGGTTGACATTGGGAGACGCTGAGCCAAAGCCCAGGACAGTGACCACCAATGCCACCTTCTTGGGGCTGTGCTCTTGCCTGTTCCTCCCTCACACACCCCATCTACGTCATTGCTCCTGTGTGCACCTGTCGGCCCAGGGAGCAGACACGTTGTCCCTGCTGGAGGATGCTATGGTCCACCTGGGGGCTCCATTTTCTCTTGTGTGCCAAAAGCTCCTCAGCAAAAAAATGCCACTTTCTAATGGAGGGGTCCAGGCAGCCAATTAGCCGACTGTTCCTCCATGGTGGTGCCTGGAAAACACAGTCCATAGCCGTGTGAGGCACCTGGACATTTCAGCACCAAATGAGAGATGCTGCCAACTAGGATGGCGGCCATCCCATGTGACACGGATCACAGCGATGTGTGTGTAATTTATTATGGTCAGATCTGTGTCCCTCAAGGGTCACTTGTCAAAACTGCAGAAACGCCCTTCTCCCTATGCTCGTTTTGTCAGTCTTGTAAGAATCACTGAAATGGCATCGGCCCCATTCTCAGAAACGCAGCAGTAGTGGCTGGGACATCATCTCCAACCTCCCCGCCAGCACCCGAGTGCTCCCCGGCCTTCCATCCTTTCTGGGCTGGGAGACCTGTCATTTCAGGGAGCCTCTCTCACCTCTCACCTGTGGCCAGGCCACTGGCACGTGCTCCCGCACTGGCAGAGAGAGGAGCCTCCTCCGAGGGCGACCGCCAGGACTCCAGGAGACGGGTGCGGAGGGAAAGAAATCTGCAGACAGGAAGTCCTGGTTCACCCTGCAGTTTGACCACCACCCTCCCTGAGGCTGTCCCCAGCTCCCCTGGGTAGAGGGTCCACACCCCCCTGCTCTGGGAACCCCATCTCCTGCGCAAGGCTGCATGGCCCGGGAGACAGACACATCCGGGTTGGCTTCTGGCTCTGCCACGTGCTAGAGCATCCTCACGGTAGGATGGGGGATGCTCCTGCCCGGGGCTGCAGGGCAGAGAGATGGCAGGAGCCCAGCCCTTGGCAGGCTGTCTGCCTTGTGCCTTCCTGCTTCTCCTCAGAGCACTCCCCCGCCAGGATCACGCGGCGGCGCCGACCTCCAGGTCCTTGAAGGCGAGGGACAAGGCTGCTTCCGCCCTGGGCTCCCGGCTCTGACGCCATTGGAGCCCGAGTCAGTGCTCGGTGAGTGCCAGCAATGACTCCGGGCTATTTCGTTTTTTAGGGTGGCTCCTGTATCTTTCCTAAAAATCACAGTCTCACATTTTACTGTCTCTTCTTAAAAGCTGAGAGGAAGGACCCATCACAAACTCTCCACCCAGTCGTCCGGTGAGCGAGCGCTGAGCCGAAGGCCTGATGAAGCCACACGCTCTCGCACTGGCCCCGCGGTGTTTGTGGAGGTCGCTGACGTGCGGGTGGGAGAGTCTGTCATGTGACAACCAGGCTCACAGCTGACACGCACATAAGCCAGTCCCCCCACACGGGGCCCACGATCGACACATTGCGGTAAGAATCATCCAGTCCCACACGCTTTGGCTTCACGTATGAAAAGAAGCACATTAAGCCTCTTTGGAAACTCAGAGGTTTCCTGGAACATTTATGAACACGTGTGCACTTAAACTGTCGCGATGCTAGAGAAGCGTTTAGACCACGATGATCACTAGTAACGGCTGGGAACAGCAAGCAGCTGAGGGCTGCTGCTACCTAATGCAGACTTCGGCTGCCGCGGTGAGCCTGATCGCACAGTGCACTCCTTTCTGAAGAACACAAGGGAAGCCCTGCGGTCCCCAGTGCCCCACTCCCAGGGCTGGCCGAGTGGGAAACACGCCCAGAGCGTTGCCGTCCTACCGGGAGCCCGGACTGGGCTCCTCTGCGCTGCCGTTGCGAGGCAGCTCTCAGCCAGGTCAACAATGTCGGTACGAAGCCAAGGCCCTGGGAAGTGAGTTAATTCTTTCTCCATCAAACTCCCCAACAACAATCTGGATTTGTTTGACCATTTGGTGTTGGTATTTCGGTGAACACTAAGGGAATCATCCACTTGGGCTAGGGTCCAAGGTGCCCATCACAACTGGGTGTGTAGTCACTCGCGCTCGCAAGGCTCGTTGCTCTGCGTGGTCCACGGGGCCGAGGAGGTAAGCAGCGCGAACTTGGATAGCACTTAATGTGTGCCCAGCACAGGTTAAGCTCTTTGCACGTGGCAGTTCCTTTAACCTCACTACGTCCCTCCAAAGTTGGTATTATTACTATGCCCACTCTACAGATGAGGAAACTGAGGCAGCGAGAGGTTAAGTAACTTGCTGTCAAGTAGCTGTTGCTGGAGTCACACCCAAGAGCCCAGCATGCAGAATGTCCGTTACCTTCGAGCCTCCCTGGTCAGAACGCCCCTCCCGACACTGCGCACTGTGGCGCCTCCAAAGTCTCGGGCGCCCAGAGAGGGGTTGTGGGTGTGAAGGGATGTGAAGGCCTGACTCGGGTCTGAGAGGCTTCTGTCACGCTGCTCGTGCCCTGGGGGCTCTCCCTGCTCACCCTCTCCCAGTGCCCCTGGCCTGATGCCACCCGGCATCACCCACACACAGCTCCACACTGGCCTTCATGATTTTGTCCTCGGTGGCCATCTGCCCATCCTCCTTCCTGCAGGAAGACCCCAGTGCAGGGACTGGGCACAGAGTCCCACTGACTGAGAGGGCGCGAGCTCCCCCTTCCCAGCCAGCCTCCTGCGTCCGCCTCACCCCACCGACTTCCTGTTCCCTCCTCTCCACCCCCCCTGCTCCCCCTTCCCCATTTTACTCCTGTGCAAGCTTCTCTCTCTCCCTCCATCTCCTTTAGAACATTCGACACCCGAAAGCTGCCGGAGCGGCCCCTCTCAGCTCACGTTCACTGCGGGCCTCGGCTTCCTCCTCTCAAAAGGAAATCCTCGCACTAGATGAACTCAACGTTCCTCCCCATTTCTACCTTCCACCCCCGTGCTGAAGCCACCATCCCGTCATCACCCCTAGCCCTAAAAATATGTTTTGCAGGCAAATTTCCCAAGAATTCTAGAATAATAGGAAATCCCTAGGTTCCCGCCACCCACCCTAAAAAAAAGCTGGAAATTTTTCTTTAGCTTTTTGGTAGGAAAATTTCACTGCCGTAGTCACACAACGTGTTTGCTCGTCATTTTTCTGCCCCTGCTCGAAGGTCCGAACAAGCAGGCGGCACTTCTCTCCCAGAGTCCAGACGGTGCTGCGCTGTCAGAAGGCACTTAGAATAAAGCTACCAGGGAGGAGGGGACCCGACCTTAACCGGGGTCCAGCGTGTCAACCTCCCTCTATCTCCGGCCATGCATTCGAGATTCGGCCTTCACAGTCAGTGCGGCTTTGAGATCCTGCTTCTGAACATGGCAGAATCCGAGGGGAGCTGTCCCTTTGCTCCGTGTCACAAACAAAGGGAGTTTTCTCTTTAACTCTGGTCACTTCCCTGGGCTGGCCCAGTTCTCCTGGGTGGGGGCAGGTAACAAGCACGAGGCCAGAAGGTGAGTGTCTGTCAAACGCGGGCAGAGCCCGGGCGGCAGGCGATCCGCCACCCTCGCAGGGCTGGTTCTGGGCCTTCTGTTTTGGCATCCTCACAGAGCTTTCAGCAGAGAAGATCCCCAAACCAGAGGCAGGTGCTAATGTGGGATTCCTCCCGAAACCCCCCCGGGCTTTGGTGCATGATGAACATAGCTACCTTGAGGATTTGTCATAGGAATGCTTTATCAGTCCCATATGCATTGATCGTTTCTGCCCTGGCCTGTTGGACTGTGCTCCTAAAAAATACCCCAAAATATATTAACAGAGACGTGCCTCTGAATAAAAAAAGGTCAATCCAAAACTGATTTCATCAAACGCAGTCACCTTCTAGGCTGGAGGTTGAAGGCCTGCCCGGAGAAGGGGGAAAGGGCAAAGTGAACCGAGTTGGCAGGAACACACCGTTACCAAATCCGTCTCCTTTCAGTAAAAACAGGCCTGTGGCATGTGAGCGAGAGCGAGTTTCGGAACCGAATTCTCCCAACGTGACGCAGGGGCTGTCTTTCTTACGCCAATTTCCAGTTTGTTTTTATAGATGGACGAATGAGGGCTCGCGGCCGAGCCTAATCCCCAGATGAGGAATGAGCACATCTGACATACCGTGTGAGCGCAAGGCTTAGAGGGCTCCTCACCAAACCCAGACAAATGTTTGAATGCGGTTTTGGAAGGGCAGATAACGTCCAGTTGGTCTGCTTTGTAATGCGTTCACGTAGGGGGCCAGGGGCGGAAATGGGATTTAAAAATAAAACCGTTTACTTCAGAGACTTGGGTTATAAAAGCATAGGTTTCTCTTTCAGGACTCTCTGAAGTTGGAAAGTATGAATTACATATACTCATTAAAACGTTTTATGTTAAATTCAAGGAGTAAAATTAGAAGCCCTGCTAATGATCCAACCATGCAACAACTGGCCGACAGATGTGCGAGCCTTATGGTTAAGAGATTACATGGTTCGAACTGAAAATTTACTGTATGTGTCCCTGGCAGAAACGAAGTGTAACAAACATATTATCAGACACAGAAAATATGCAGCTCCAGAAAGAGGGAACGTGGAAATCGGCTGCCTGCGATGCTTTCAGAGCTGCCCATTCTCCTCTAAGCTGCCATTTCAGAGAGTTGGGGTTTTTTCTTTCCTTAAGAATGAAGAGTTAATCTTATCCAAGTTCACAGAGCCAGAAACCTGTCATATTAAATCACAGCGAAGCCCGACATTCTTTCCAACTTCCTTGCTTGAAACGTAGCTGAGTTTTCCAGTGATCCGCAAGCTGACTAGGTGTCTTGCAAAATGGAGCCGTTTGTCATGGCTTTGGGAGTCTCTGGGATTTCAAGCCGGGGGCACTTCTCCTGGCGCATTGGTCTCCCTTTGGGGAAAGAGCATGGTAGCACGAGGAATGGAAACCCAAGAGAAAGGCCAGGACGGGCTCCAGGGCACTGGGCAGAGCCTGCGTGCGCCTCACATGCACCAGGAGGTTGTCGTTGGTCCCCAGCAGTGCCAGGCACCCTGTGGAGAAGTGGCCCAGGCTCCAAGCCTCAGGATTAAACTCCTACCCATCAAAGCTGCAAACCAGCAGGAAAAGGGAGAGATGCCAGCGTGCCGTGAAGGGCAGGGTGTTCCCTTGGGGGGAAGAGAAGACCAGGATCTGCCATTCAGGGATGAGTGTAGGGAAAGGTAACGAGTCCCAAGTCCAGACTTTTCATCATATCGTGGGCCCAGCAGAAGAGGGGCGGGAATGAGCCAATTCTGCTTGCTCCGAGTTTCCAAGCTCCTTCTCCTTTCCAAATTGCTTGCAGCAATTTAATCCTTTCTTTCAGGGACGGCAGGGCTCCACTGTTTTTCTGGTTTCTAGGGTGTGCCGTGGGTTACTCAGGGTGGGTGGAGCAGCGAGGCCACACTGGAATACGCTTCCCTTGAATGGAGCAACAACCAGCAAATACAAGGCAAACCGGGGCATCCGCAGCTGCACTCAGGCTCCCCTGCAGGGTGTCTGCTCGTGTGAAAACGTGCCAATGCAGGAGGTGCCCAGAGGTCACGGTCAGGGTGGAGACCTACTAGGTGCTCATGGCGGGCTGGAGAAAGAATTCTCACACAGAGTTTGGGATAGAAAGAAGTACAAAGTTTATTTACTTTCCCAAGAAGGAAAGAAAGAGACAGACAGAGATAGATCAGGAGCGGGAGGGAGAGGGCGCCACGGCCCTGAAAAGGCCATGCGTGCGGTCAGCTGTTCTAAAGGGCGAAAACGGCTCTTCCTCCCTCCGCTGCAGCAGACTGATAGCAGAAGCGGCTGTGAGATGTCAGGGAGTTCTTTTTGTTGTTTTTTTCTTCCTCTATGAGGCTGGGTTATCTGAGTCTTTGAAATCTGTTTCTTTGACAGGACCTGAGGCAGAGAGCTGGAACAGAGAACTCTGTCCGCTTGGGGCTCTTCAAGGCTGAGAAAACAAAAGTCATAAAGATAAGGAGTGAGGTCACAGGTGCTGTGATTAAAGAAAGGATAGTTGTGCTGTGAGTTTATTTCCCTTACTGTCTGTCAGATGGGTTATTTTCCAGTCAGGCCACCTTTCAACCATGATCCCAGCTCACCTACAAACACCTAATGAGCACCCACGGGCCCAGGGTCTGGGCCAGGCTCTGGACAGCCCGTGCCCTGCGCTGTGGAGTGCCCAGTGGTGGGGATACAGGCACCAGGACGGCCACAGGCTCTGTGCTCTGGGGAAGCCAAAGTGCTCCTGATCTGGTTGTCTGGCCTGAGTTTCCGGACCTTCTCCAATGTGGCAAATGACCAACTGCCCCTTTTCCTTGACCATGATGGGGAACAGCCCCCTTCCTGGGTGGCTCTTGACACTACAGGCTTTCCTAAGACCCAGCAAGAGGAGTGGAAGTTCCTCTGCCGCAGCTCAGATGTCCCCAGGGACCCTCCTTCTCCCCAGCCTTTGCAGCTGCAATCTGTGAAGAGGTGCCCAAGTCCAGCAGGGTGTTTGCTCGTGCTGAAACATGCCTGCACCTGTCTGCACCCGGGCCCAGGTCTTCTGTTTAAGAAGAGGAAGAAATCGGGAAAGCAGCAGGAAAATGCCGTGGGGCTTGGTGGGGGGTGTCATTTTCAAATAGTGGCCTGAGAAGGCTTCATCTGCAAGGCAGCAGTCGGCATAGGAATTGGAGGCTCGGGAGCAAACCACATGCACCCCGGGGAAGCAAGTTCCAGCAGCCATGCGGGGACCCTGAGCTGGGGCCGTGCGGGGCCTGGTGGCTGGAGCGCGGCAGGGGCAGAGCGGGGCTGCGAGGGTGCGGCAGGCATTACCCAGGCCTGAGGCCAGGTGCCGGGCTGGACACTGCCCGCGAGGGAGGAGCACGTTCCAGGGTCCGCTGACGGATGCAGGTGAGTCGTGAGAGAAGAAAAGACATCAAAGCCAACCTCAAGGGTGTCACATGGGCTGAGCTGGGAGCGGGGTAGGTGAGCAGGCCTGGCCCCCGGGACCCTCATGTCCGAAGGTGTCAGGTAGGCCATTGTAAGTGCCAGTCAGGTCAGAGGAGAGGGCCTGGCTCAGGAGAGAACCTGGGTACCCAGCACTCAGAGCCCCAGGTGGACAGGGGACCCAGGAGAGAGGCCGTGTCTGCAGGAGGTGGGGCCCAGTCTCCGGGGAAGCCTCTGGCTCAAGGCTGGGTAAGCCCATCCCTGCTTAGCCACTTGGTGGCCTTGGGAGCCAAGCCCCCAGCCCGCTTCACCCTGTCTGCAGGGCCGCCACAGGCCAGCAGCCATGGTCACGGCCTGTCGACCAAGTGCTACAACGGCCCGGAGGCAGGAAGCTGCACGTGACCCACACAAACACCAAGTGTTCAGATTGGACCCCACGGCCTGCCTGGATTCCAGGCTCGGAGAACTGGTCCATAACTGCAGGGCTTGTAGTTCTGTCCAAAATGGGTCCCTTTGTGCCCTGGCCTGGTGGGCAGCAAGTCGAACCAGCCTCCCTCCAACCTCCCAGAACCACCCACGGGGGTCCCCGGCTGCTCTCACACAGGGCTCTTAACCCACGCACTCCGTCCTGCATCTAACCCTGGACGAAGGTTCAAGGGGGTTTCTCCACTCCCATCTCCTCTCACCCTTCCCCCTGCTGGGTGGCATGGAGCTCTGGCCACTGCCTGGTCTCCTTTTCTCAGGCGTGTAGTCAGGTCCCTCCGACCCAGCCACCTGGACAGTCCTCTAGACCTTTAGATCCCCCTGTTACTCTGTAAGACTCTTTGGTCGCCTCAGTCCATACTGAAAATTACTGACTGTGGAAACCCACACACCTGGTGTTTCTTGTTTTGTTTTTTCTGAGCACATGACCAGGAAGGACACAGGTCCTGAACCTTGTCCCTGGGGAGGCCGTGCGGTGGGATGGGCTGGAAGCCCCAGCTCAGCCACTAACTGGGTACGTGGCCTTGGGTGTGACTTCACCTCTTGGTGCCCCACTTTCCTTGTCTGTGAAATGGGGACAGTGACAGCCCCAGCCTCACGGGCTGAAACGAGTTAAGCATCAAGTCTGACAATAGTGCCTGGCACGTCATGAGTCCTCCCCAAGGCCCCGCGACTATTCTCACCCCTGGAGGAGTGACGAATGGGCACGGTCCTCTCGCCTAAGCCAGGCTGGAGCCACAGTCAGAAAATAGAAAGTTTTGCATTATTTAAGCCTGGCCACTTGCGCATGCAGAGTCTCATGTCAAACCGCAGCATTAAGGGGTCAGAGGAGACCTATTTTGAGTTAACTGAAAGAGCTCTCCTTACGTTTTAGCTCAAGGCAGCGTCTCCAAAGGCGTACTTGGGAACAGGGCATATTAACATAATCTCACCAGCGAATTAAATCCAAGGTCTTGGAATCCAAAGGGACAGAAGCCGGATCAAAAGTTTGGGCAGGGGACCAGACATGTGCTGCTGGGTTCTCCATCCGCAGACTTTCCCAGGTGTCCCGTCCCTTCAGGGTCCGGCCCCCGACCCCCGACCCCGCCCGCCGTGGTCAGGAGGCACCTTCCAAGAGCTCTGCGTCTCCCTGCGAGGCTGCACTGTCGGGCCTCTACCTGCCCATAGCTACTGCCACCTGGGCTCCCGCCCGTGTGCGACTGCGGAGCTGAGTGCAGGCTGGAGCACCCGGGTCCCCTTGCGTCAGCCTCGTCAAAGCAAGAACGTCTGAGAAAGCAGAGGCTTGCGGGACTAGTTCCCTTTTTTTCCCTAATAAATGGTAAAACAAATACATAACTCTTAAAATAAAAAACTGACTGTGCACTTAGACTTCTAATGGGACAGCATCACACTTGGGACAAGCCTTGCCAGAGGCTTCAGCTGTCAGACTTTGGAGAGTCCTTAGAACCATCTCACTGCCTTGGTTACGAAAGGAGTAAACTGAGGCTCCAGGGAGCAGAAGGGGACCAGATGCAAATCCGGGCCTGCCCAGGCCGGCTTGAATGTGACATCCCACACGGTTCTTCCTGGCGAGATCTCCTATCCCCTGCTCCCTGGTCTCCCAGGAGCTCCTCATGTCTCTGGCGGGGGCACCTCCTCCTTGCTATCCCCCCACATTCAGCCAGACCCACATTTGTAGACGGCTCTCTGTGGGCCACTCCGGAGACACACCGGGAATGAAACATAGTCCCCGCCTTGCGGAGCAGGACCCTGAGAACCTTCCTCAGCTCAGCCTCTGCACCAAACTCCCAGTGCTGGCCCAGAGTCTTAGCCAAGAACTTTCTAGAACTTTCTGGAATTATAACTCCAGAGGTGGAATATCTTGGTGTCTAATTATTTTGGGAACCAGCCCACAAGGCAGTTCCCAAAGTTTAGGGATTGAATTGGATGCTCTAGACCTGGGGCTTGATCGGCTGCTCCCGGACGTTGGGCTCCATGGAATTCTCGCATTCCTGGAGATGTTCCGTGAAAAGTTGGCTCTGCTCAAGGAAGTTTGGGAGGTACTGCAGACTCTTATTGCTCTGGGGGGTATCACAACCACATTATCCTACAGAAGAGGAATTTGTTTAACACAGCATTTCCCTATCACATTTGATCGCAGAATTCTTTCCTTGCAGAACACGTCCAGAGCACAGTGGACTGATTATGTTCGTGCCCTTCCAGCTCCGTGCCCGGTCTCTCGTCCCCTCTGCTCCGGTGGTGCTCTTGCTCAGTAGACTTGTCTTCCTGTGAGGGGAAAAATTTCGTGACTGAATCTTGGAAGCCTTCCTTACTCCTCCCTCCCATAAAAAGCTTAAATGTAGGGGGAAAAATAAGTTGCTGGCCTCAAATGGAAGTAAACAGCTGGAACTGATGAATTCCAGAAGCGTGTATTCTTTTTTTCTACAAACATCTATGGGAGGGAGAGAGGCGGGGGGTGGGGAGAGGGAGGGAAGGAGACCACAGAGGCTATGTAAATACAATTATTTCCAAGTAGCGTACCTTCGACATTTTCCATTAGGTAGCAGGGAGGTCACTGCGGGGCCAGCTGTCCAAATACGGCTGTTGATTCCCCTGAGTCAGCAAAGTATATACAAAAATTTCTCTTTGGGGACAGAACTTTCTCGCCACACATTCGCATAAGTACCTCCAAATGTATAGGATATTATATTTAGGGCTGTGGTTTTCAAACTTCTATTCAAAGCAGGAAAAACCTTTTTTTGAGGGAAATCTTATGCACAGACCCCTTTGCACAATCCCCAGGCCGGCCCCTGAGGCATCTTCAGGGACCCCAGGAATTCGGGCTGGAAACCTACTGTCTGCCACGGCCTTGCTGGCCTGCGAGAAATGCAGAACCCGGCCTCACCCCGACCTCCTCAACCCCAACCTGCATTTCTGCGGCGTCTCCGGGAGATTTGTGCGCGGTAAAGTTTGAGCAGCAGGTCTGGGGGATTCGCTTTTGGCTATTTCTCCTCTATGGGCTCTTCCTAAATACTTGGATGCAGGTTCTTGAAAATGAGTCAGGAAATTTAGGCTCCCGATCCAGCGGCAGCTCAGGTAGGGTAAGCCAGGACAGTGCGTCGCCGGCTCGGTGCTTCTGCCCTGAGACTCAGCCTTCCCTGCCCCTCGCGGAGACAGCGGGAGAAGGAAGGGCCACTCTCAAGGAGGCAGGACGACAAAATGCTTCCAGCAGAGCCGATGTGGCAGAGTCCCCGGGTTTGAACCCCGACACGCCACCTCCCCTCCGGTTACCTCGCGCAGGCTCAGCAGAGTCTCTGCGGGTTGTCCTCATCGGTCCACAGGGGTGGGGTGATGATGGTGACGGTGACAGGCCCCATCAGTGCAGCTGGCAGACTGGACTTGCGCAGCATGGCGGAGGTGACGGGCGGGGGCTTGTATTCCCGGTCGGCAGGTGCCAGCTCCGTCCCAGGCCTCACTTTGAGGAATGGACAAAGGGAAATCAGGGCTTAGCAAAAACACGAAATAGGAGCCACATAGGAGTCGCCAGGGGTGACTTTCCTGTAGTCCCACCGCTTAAAGTAAGAGCAAAATAACGTGTACAACGCCAGCTTTTTCATCTACATGTCACTTTGATTTTTAGACTTACAGTCAAAAAAATCTGCTTCTGTTCTGTTTCCACTTACTAGCATGATGGTCTTGGACGAGGCCTTTGTAGCTTCTACCACGCCTGTCACCCAGGGTGGGGCCGTGACCCCGCCCATGTGGCGGGTGGAAGGGCGGCCATGCCCAGGCTCCCAGCCTCTGACCCCGCATCCGCGGAACTGGGAACAGAGTCTCTCCTGGGCAGGGCTCTGCAGGAGACAGAGCTCACCGTGGGAAGTGAGCGCTCTGAAGAGCCCACACAGGCAGGAGGGCTTCTCCTGTTAGGGCTTCACCCACGAACACGTTCCCTTTATTTGGGACACCAGGGCAAGGTCGCCTGCACTCCGTTCTCCTCCTCCCGTGAGATGAAAGCGACCCCCCGGCCCCGCCCAGAGCCAGGCTGGGGAAGCAGCCAGGCCAGGCCAGGCCAGGAGTGTCCCCGGCCGCCGTGTTATGCAAGCACCTGCGCTGGGAGGCCTGCGGGCCTGGTGCGTTCACGGCCACGCCAGGTTGACCCCAAGGAGCCCGTGTGCCTGCTCCAAGGGCAGCCCCTCCGCGGGGGGTGGGCACGGGGTGCTGGCGGCCAGGAGCTCTCTTCCACGGCACTCTGAGCCTGTGCAGCCTCTCTGGTTTCTTGGCACCATAAACTGCTTGATCTCTGTCCAGTGATTTGCTTTTATAAACAAGAGAGGAAAAAAAACAGAAAAGTTGTAAAAAACAGATACAGGGAATTAGGTCACTCTAGAAGTTCTAAAACATCGAAAAGCTCTTGTTGAGTGTGATTAATTCAGCGACCTCTGACCACAGCCGGGCCCCGAACGTGGAGGCCAAAAACAAGAGTCAGGACCGAGGGGACGGACGGGCAAGAACATGGTCGGGCAACCCTCCGCGCGGTGGGGGGTTCTGCTGTCGCTCTGGCTCTGGCTCTCGGGCCTGCTGGCATGGGGAGGGCCTGGGCCTTCTTTTGGGTCTGGGAGCGACTGTGGCAGACGGGACCTTCCTGGTGCACGATTCAGCATCGAGTTCTCTGACTCGCGGAGCACAATGCCACCGCCTGGATGGGATCACGCCCCTCGCCCGTCTGTGTGACTGTCATCGCTGTACTTCCAGTTCTTTGATCTTGATGCCAACATAGAGTTTATGGGGGACGGAGCAGTGGCCCAAGATTTGCCTTGCAAAGACGTCGCTGCTGATGGTAGCTAGTCTTCAAGTCTGCCATGGCCTGTGAGCCATGTCGGAGCCTGGTTTCAGTCTCAACACACCTCTGCAGAGGCACTCGGTGGCCACGGGGTCATGTCTGCAACTTGAGCGATGAAAGCGTTTCAACGGGGAAAGTAAGAGCTGGGACTGGGGTAAAGGTGAAAGGTTCCCTGTATGAAATTAAAGACTGTGCTTCTGTGTAAGCAGCAGTGCTGGACCAGCCCAGACGACAGGATCACCTGCCTCCTAGGAGCCAGCGGCAGCCAGAGGGAGATCTGCGCTCACCCTGGAACCCACCTGCCAACGGTCGGGGCTCCCCGCGCCAGCCGCAGCCAGGCAACCCGCGGGCTTGGCTTGCAGAAGCGCCCGTCTCTAGAACCACCACTCTGGGCGTGATTAGACTTGGATGGGACCAGGGAGCTCAGAGAGACTTCGGCAGCACCTCACATCGGTCCCTGCACCCCCTGCCCCAGCACGGAGCCAGCTCCCCTGCAGGCCTGTGATTCCCACAAGCCTCCTTTGCATCGACTCCAGGGTGGCCCTCCTCTTTCAGTCACAGTGACATTTCCTCGGTCACCCGCAAAGTGCCCACTGAAGCCTGCTTCTTCCAAAGGCACTTGTCATGAAGAGAATCTCGTCCCCATTTTCCATGCAAGGACGTCGGGAAGCCGCCTCCACCCAGCCTCTGTTCCCCTCAGCGAAACCTCCCTTTCCCGCCTGCGGCTCCTGGGACCCAGTTCTCAGGACGCAGCCTCCGCGGAGGTGTCAGGAGGCTGTGGGTGGCCCCCGCAGTAAGGTCCCATTCACCGCAGTCACGGCCTCATCCGAGAGATTGGGAGACGGGCGGTGGGCAGCGGGGTTGTCACCCAGGATGAAGACGGACGGGCTTTTTGTCATTGTCCATGGTACACTGCTGCTGCCTGACCTGCAGGTACGGACCCCCGATTCCTAGAAAGTCCGCGAAGCCTGGAAACCCCTCAGTCCTTCCCCTTCCAGAGCCAGCGATGGCAAAGGACAGAGCTGGCCTGTGCTCCGTGGCCGAGTTAGGGTGACTTCAGGTTTATCGAGTACCTTCAGTGTGAGGGGTGACCCCGAGAGAGAGGTTTGCCCACAGGTAGGTGAATGAACCAGAAATCGAACCCAGTGTCACCCAAAGCTCGCGCCTTTCTCTGACGTTCCAGCTCCTCTGGGATCGCAGCTTGTCCCGTTCGTGGGTGGCGCGGGACCAAGTCAGATTTGGAGCGGGGTTGGCAGCCTGTGTCCGCCTGCTTGGCCAACTGAAGTGGGACAGGGACTCTTTCCTCCCCCTCCTCCTCCTCAGCCTCATTAAAGTACAATTACGTAATCAACACACAACAGAGCACACACATTCAGTGCTGGGCGAGTTTTGACACAGGTAGCAACTGCGGACCCCGTCCCGGCACATGGCGGTCGCAGACTCTGTCCTGCCGGCCCTGCGGTCCCGGAGGGGACCAAGGAGGACCAGGGCCCTGGCCAGGACTCTCCGCCACCAGACGTGGCGAACGCTGCGGATGAAACCACTCTCAGATGGAAGGTTGAGAGGATGGGGCGAGAAGAGAAGAAAGAAGCCAAGAGGAAGCTAATAAGAAAGGAAGAAAGGCGGACGCAACCAAAGCGAGCTCAGTTAAACTAGAGCTTCAGTTTTGGCCAAATTGTAAGTTAACTCCTGCCTCCTAGAGCATTTAATCACAGGCAAACCCCATGGGCCACCTGTCGTTTTACTGTTTTCCTCTCTGGTGGACTTGTGGGGACTCCCCAACAGGAGCGTCATGCGGTGACCGATGGCTGAGTCCCTGGGGAATTGGGGCTCACGGTGAATGACCAACATCTTGTCCAGAACCTCACAAATTTTGCAATACTAGACCCCAAAAGCATTAGATTTTCATCCTTAATTTGAATGCAGATCACTTGGTAGTCTAGCTTAGATTTCCCACATGTGTGTTTTATTTTCTTTATGGGGTCAAGAGAGAAAAAAGACGGCAGACCTCTCCCGCATTCTGTTTGTGTCTGCACAGTGTGATTGTCTGCTAGTTTCCTTTGATTAAATCATTATCTCCTCTCGCTTTGCTTCTCCACACGAGGCAAGGACATGGATCAGGGTTTTTTTGTGCTTATATTCGTGACATAACCACGATCATTTGCATTTCTCATCTGTTGCTCCAGCTTGAGCCCTTGGAGAGAAGAAGTCACCAAACCTGGGTGTCCCCGTGCGGCCCAGGGCTGCAGTTCCCAGCTAGAAGGTGACCATCCTGACAGACACCCCGGGGACCGGGGACCAGGATGGGTGGCCGCACTGTTGGTGTTTGTGCTATTTCACTTCGTATCGTATCATCCCATTGGTAATAAGCAGCTACCAAAATCCCAACAACCGGGATAAATTCAGATTTTACATGGCATGGGCTGAGTACCGGGGATGGCTGGTTGCTCTGCCGGGGCGTCGTGCGGAGCCATATTCCTTTAGTTCTCACGGCAGACGGCGGGGGCCGGAGAATCAGGCCTCCTGCCCTGGCCTCTCAGACAGGGGCCTCACCAGGACTTTTGTTCCGGTTCCGGCATCTTCCGCCACCAGAGCCATGCCACACCTCGCGGTCCTGGGCGGTTGTGTGCCCGCCTCGATCCCCACAACCGTCGCAGCCAATCGCGCCATGGCCGCTGCCACCTGTCGTCTGTTATTTATTACACTAAATCTTTTTTAAAAACGGACTCACATTTTACTTACATAAATTGCTTTATAAGGAAATTTCCTATCACTACGCTAAAGGGGAAAAGTGATATCATTTCTTGGACCATAAGAAATGCAAGATGAATGAGCTCTGGGGATCTGCTGCTGCGTAGCACAGCGCCTGGCGTTAACAACGCGCATCGCGCGCTTAAAAACTCGGTGGAGAGGGTAGATCTCATGGCACGTGTACCTCCCATGCAAACGAAACAACCAAACCTCAGAAGACAAGGAAGCTTTGGGCGGCGATGGATGTGCACGGCCTTAGTCGTGGTGATGGTTTCACGGGTGTCTACACGTGTCCCAGTGCGGCACGTCGCACACGGTGATGCGAGCAGTTCTCTTGTATGTCAGTTATTCCTCAGTAAAGCTTTTTAAAAACGCAGTGAAGACAAAACAATATTAAAACGTAGTTGCTGCCTGCCAAAGCCTCCACGGGTCGTGAGGAGGGAGTGCCAGGGACACCCTCGCACGGGACAGAGGTTTTCTCCGATGTCACTGGGGAACGGGAAAAAAATTGAGAAGGGAGCTGGTTCTTACCAGGCCCTCAGGGTCCCCGAGGCCTGTCTCTCCTCCTGGTGTCGGGGACGCTGTCCCGCCCGACATCCTGGCCCCTCTCTCCTGGGATCGCTGCCACCACCAGCCACCTCCCCGTGGTCCAGCCCCACGGCTTCCTCGCAGCCTCGCGAACCCCACCTCTCCGTAGCATCCAGCTCCCCGCCCTTTAGAAGCTGCCTTTCCTTGGCTTCGGGCACTGCTGCCCTACCTTCTGGATCGTTCCTGCTGTTCAGTCACTCTTTCAGAATTCCGCCCCCTCTCTGTCACTTGCGCGACGGTGGAGCGAACTGCTCCGAGCTGGTTAGTCATCTCTAGTTATGAGGACCTTGGGCCCCGTGGCCTGTCACTGTCCCTGGACCGTCTTCTGTGGGACTGTGCTCAGGGGGACACACTGAGACGGGATCTGGGGACCCCGGGGTCGGCAGCCAGCCATACTGTAGTCGTCAGTGTGGGAACTGGCCGTGGGGCCCAATGTTCAGGGCTCTGCCTTGCAGCTTCCAGGCTGCAGGACGGTCACTCCTGGCAGGGCCGTCCTTGCGAACCACAGCCTCACTCTCCACCGCATCAAAAGTGGCAGATTCGTGCCACTCTCTTCCCGGGACCAGACGCAGAGGTCGCCGGGGTGCAGGAGCTCCCTGCCACCCCCAGGGCCTGCCTGAGTGAGCGTCCATTCTCCCAGGGCGTGGCAGGGCCCAAGCCCCTTGGGGGTCTTTCCCGGGCACTGGAGGGGAGGTATGCACTTGCTCTAAGGTTCACATGAGTCTCGGCATCCTAATGTCCCAACGCTCTGATTTGAGTTTTAACCAGAGACACTTCTGGAAACAGCTCCTGAACTCCAGGGAGGGTTCCTCCCTGCCCAGTGGCAGCGAGTGGCCCGAGGACAGCTAACGCCTCCCCCGTGCGACCTCCCACGGGCTCTTGGGGAAGCTGCCCAACCCGCACTCCCCGCCCGCCCAGCGTGCTCCCGCTGGCCGAGTGCTGTTTGGACCCAAGTGCCCGGGTCTCCCCACCTACCCCACAGACGCCCTACGAGGTTGGCCGGGCCGCTGTCTGCCCTGAGAACGTCCCCTGGCGAGGAGCGTCCCTTCGCAAACAAATGCCTGTTTCCAGTGTCTCAGTCGGCTTCGCACTCCCTCGGGGACAGCAGGAGTGGTGTCGCCTCTTCAGTCAGACCCACTCCAGGACGCCTGCGAAACCTCAGGCAAACGCTTCCACGGCGCTGCGTGGTGCTCGCCCTCCTCACCACTGCCCTGTGGGTGCCTCCTGGAGCCTGCTAGAGGACATGCAGTGACTCGCCCACGCGGCGGAGTCAGGCCCCAACCCGGGCATCAGACTCCCAGCCCTGGTGCTCTCAGGACAGTGCGTGCACGTCCCCGACCATGGCGCCTGCGGCCACAGCAGCACTGTTCTCTTGGACTACGGCGCCTGGTGACTGGACTAACTCCACTTTCCTGTCCGAGGGCCCCTCCCTAGGCTGTCCTGGCACGCGGGTCCCAGGCTTCCCTCCCATGAGAGGGGACAAAGGCTTGGCCAGGAATCAAATCACGGCTCTCCTTTTTGGTTGAAACTGAGACTTCGAAAAAACATAAAACCTTTTATCAGTCCAGGGCCAACGGCGTGCGGATGGCTGGCGTGGGGGCTGGAGGACCCAGGAACGCTGGCATCGTGAGTCTGCTCCCAGCAGCAGGGTGCGTGGAAGGCTCACCTCCGCCTGGTGGCCCCGCCGCAGCTGGTGATGGTGCAGCCTGCAGGTTCGGCTGTCGGCAGATGCTGGGGCACACGGCACAGCCGCCAGGCCCCCCGCTACCGACTGTGCCGAGCTGGGAAACAGAGATAGGACGGCGTCCTCCGCCTGCAGCCCGGTTCACAGCCGCTAGACCCGATCAAGCTGCTCTTTGACATGGAGCACCGGAGTGGCCACCTGGATCCGTTTCAATGCACCATGTCACCCTTCGCTGTTGGAGCTGTTGCCAAGCTGTGTGGACACTGTCCAGGGGCTGGTTTTACAAGTTTGTTGCTTAGAAATGCAACTGTGTGTTGGCTCAGCTGATGCTCAAGTCTTTGGAGGAGTTTAGCAGCAGAAAAAAGATTAAAGTGACTATAAAACCACAAACTATGTATGAAATGTCTCATGGACTCTAATTTGAGGGCTGTGTTTTTCTTCTTTCTCATATAGCTTGAGGCAGTGGTTTCCAGAAGACTCTTGTTTGCATCTTAAGCTGCTCTGTAGAAAATCTCCATTTTCGGCAGTTTTGTGGTTCCTAAGACAGTGGTCTGGGTCCTGGCTGGGCCCCAGGGGCTGGTCCTCCGGGTGCGGCAGGCGTGGGCTGAGGGCTGGACCGCGTGTTCCGAGGGCCCTTCCACGGAGGAGTCCTCGCCACACAGGGGAGGCTGCCCGGTGGGGACACGGCCCGTCGGGGACAGCCAGAGGCTGAACCCGCATGCTCTCTCAGCCGCCTACCTAACTCCATGTTGAAGAAGTTTGAGTCCCAGGGTTTTGTTTGGTTTTGTTTCATCCTAAAAAGTTAGCATTCTGATGTGAACTTTAGAAGGTCATGAACTGCTCTGACTGGGTGTCCAGGAGCTTAGAAGGCAGTCGAGAGCGTGGCACACGGCGCCGTGCAGACTGACGGGGAGGCTGCAGTTTGCTGCTAGGTGGCGACACCTCTCTCACCTCTGGCTCCACCTCCCGGGGAGCCGGGAGTCCCGAGCCTGGCTGTGTCTCCCTTTACCGCAGGTTAGCTGCAGCCGGCCGGACACCGGGCCTGACATCGCCTTCCTCGCTCCAATGGCGGGAGGACTCGCTGCGCAATGCGGATTGAATTAAAAGTTCAGGACCCAGTGTTCCCACTGCGGACGTCTGGGCCTGGAGGAGGAATGCGGGAATGGCCGAGTGCCTGGGATGAAAGCGCGGGTAACAAACTGGGTTAGAAAACCAGATGCCCAAGGGCAACTCATGCCCTCTAAAGGCGGCATCTTGTAGCCCCAGGGCTGCCGTCCTGTCCGGCCTCACCCTCAGGTGCCAGGGTCTTCAGCGCCCACTTCTGCCCACCCGTGTAACCTGGAGATCTAAGTCCTTTGCCACCCTTCGATTCCAATCCAAGTCCCCATCTTAGCGTGGCTCGGAATATAGAGTAACTTCTTTCCTGAACATAAAGATCCCAGAAACCTCCACCCAGAGAGGGTCTCAGAGCCTGTTCACTCAGGAAACCTCTACCAGACACCTGCGACATGGTCAAGGGCTGGGAGTGAGCCCACCTGGGTTCCCACCTGGAGCTGTCTGCAAGGGCCACCGTCACAGAGCACTGCTGACTGGCCCCCAGTCCAAGGTTCAAAGTCCAAGATCCAGGAGTGGCAGCGTCGGTGCCTTCTGAGGCTGCCAGGGAGGATCTGTCGGGTGCCTCTCCCCGACGTCGGTGCTTTGCTGGTCGTCCCTGGCATTCCTTAGCTTGTGGGAGCATCACCCCGTCTCTGCCACTGTGCTCGCATGGCAGTCTCCCCCTGTGTGTGCCTGTGTCCAGATGTCCCCTCCTCGTGAGGACCAGTCGTATCCTGCCAGCCAATTAGATTAGGGCCCAGCCTCACAACCTCCTCTTACCTAATCACATGCATGGTGACTATTTCCAAACGAGGTCATGTTCTGGGAAACTGGAGGTCAGGCCTTCAACATACGAATTCATAACACTACCCTGTCCCTTGGACCTCGGGGAGGGGGTGAATATTTCTGAGGCTTAATTCCTCCATCTGTGGCATTTCCGATCTTTACGATTCTTTCTAGTTCTTAAGCACAGTGAGCGTTACAGTCTGCAGAGTGTGACAGTCTGTTTCACTCTCTTTGTCAACGGTCTCCGAGCAATTCTTCTCATTGAATGTCATTTTTTAAACACTTTAGCCAGGCTGTAAGAAACTTGTCTTCTTCCACTTTTGACCACAGTTATTTGCGTAGTGACATTTTAAATATATTGAATGACCAGTCAGGGCCCCAACCAGTCCAATGGCCACCGTCGCGGTCGCACTGGGACATACTGGTCCTTCTGGTATTGGCCTCAGCTCTCCTTTTTGACTTAATGTTATTCTTTCAGAATTAGTTTTGTTCTGATTTTAAAATAAATATGTAATCATTATTGAAAATTATAAGGAATAAAACAAAAATAACCTACAATATCACTTTTTAATGATACATTTTGATACCAAAGCTGTTTTTTATGTGTATTCCACTTTTTCTAGATTTTCTCCTAGATTTTGTGTGCTTTTAAATACTTTTTGAAAACATGATTTTTGTCTTTGCAAAATAGTCTATCCCAGGGATGCAGCGCCTCCCTTTTTAACATTACAAATCAGCCGTCTCTGTCACCGTGGTGCTTAATCTTTGCGCGCACATCCAGCTGCTGCCTCGGGTGTAGCTCCTCAGCGTGGAATCGTCAAATGAAAACGTGTGCGCATTTCTGATGTGTGTTGCCAAGCAGTCCTGAGCGGAAGTGGTGACCATGAAAACTCTCACTAGTGGCTTCTGAAATTAGCTTTGTTTTCTTAGGGACGTTTGCTCTTTTCTCATCAATTTGTAAGAACTCTTGTTATAGTTACGATATTAAATCTCTTTCTATCAAACATGTTGAAAATATGAATTTCAAACTGCTTAAAACTGCCTTATTAAATTTATAGTATTGTCTGGGCATGGGCATGGTGGCTCATGCCTGTAATCCTAGCACTCTGGGAGGCCGAAGAGGGAGGATCGCTCAAGGTCAGGAGTTCAAGATCAGCCTGAGCAAGAGTGAGGCCCCATCTCTACTAAAGATAGAAAGAAATTAGCTGGACAACTAAAAATATATAGAAAAAAATTTGCCGGGCATGGTGGCACATGCCTGTAGTCCCAGCTACTCGGGAGGCTGAGGCAGGAGGATCACTTGAGCCCAGGAGTTGGAGGTTGCCGTGAGCGAGGCTGACTCCACAGCACTCTAGCCCGGGCAACAGAGTGAGACTCTGTCTCCAAAAAAAAAAAAAAAAAAAAAAAAATTACAGTATTTCCCACAATATCAAATTTTGTGTCTTGTGCACAGTAGCACCCAATAGGTACCCAAAGAATATAAAGGAAGGACTCCTGCCTGTAAGAGGCATCTATTTCAGCCAAAGGAATATAAACAGACACCAGAAAAACCAAATGGAATAAATGCAGTGGTGGAGGCAACGGGCCAGTGCGGTGGGTCAGAAAGGAAGGTGTGACAAGTGATACCGGGAGTCTGGGGTCACCGTAATAGGGGTTTAATTGCGTTTAGATCTTGAGTGTGATTTTTTACCAGAGAGGAAGACGTTCTAGGTTGAAGGCTGAGCCTGAGTACACGGCACGTGGCATGAACGCACCTGGTACGTTTGGGAAGGAGGTTAGCTCACTGCCACCCAATGCCCAGGGCCCTCGAGGGCTCCAGGACTCTGCAGACAGAGGGGACCAGGTGGCGAGCACCCCGCTTTGACCTGCGTTTGGGGAGGAGGGTGCGGCAGCCGTGTGGAGGAAGGGGAGGAGAGGAGAGAGACTGATGACTCGGTTTTGAAGTAGCCTGTGGCATCCGAAGCCCGACTGCAGTCATCACGTCCCAGCCCTGCTCCTCGTAGGAGCGCGGTGGCTGCGGTGGCACAGCCTCTCCGCTCAGTGCCCGGATGGGTTTCCCAGGGCAATCGGGGGACCTGCAACCCAACTTCCAAGGCCCATCTTGAACACCATTTTCTTTTTCTTTTAACTTAAAAAAATTACTTTGATTGATACATAAATCACACTCCATACAATTCATCTGTTAGAATATAGTTGATAATTTAGCATGTTCACGGAGTTGTGCAGCCATGATCACAATCCATTTTGGAACCCTTTCATTCCCCAGAAAAGATATCCCCTACTGGGAGACTACCAGCCCTCCCGAATCCCCCACCTCCCGGTCCTAGGTAACCACCCCCTGTGTCCCCACCTCTATGGCTCTGTCTCTTCTGAGCATATCAGGTAAATGGAGTCACATGTGTGTCTGTACTTCTTTCCTGCGTGTGGCTGGACAGCATTCCATTGCAGGGATGTGCCACCTCGAGTTTGTCTATCAGTTGTCCGTGGACATTATGTTGTTTCCACATAGGGGACACTGGGGACATCATCTCCTGTTGAGGCTTTATTTTTATCCAACAATCAAATGTGGTTCTTCATGATGTGACCCCGCAGCACCGGCCCCTCTCCTGCAATGCCACATGGCACCTCCTGAGCAACGCGCGGCCCCGCCTGGCTCAGAGCACACTCACCCAGGGCTTCTCCTCCGCAGATCCTGCTGGGCTCAGCCCTCAGAGCGAGTCTTGCTGCTGAGTTTCCAGGTGACTGTGGATCCTTGGCCGTGGTGCTGTAAGAGAGCAGAGGTGTCACTCTGCAATGTCAAAGCCGTCTCCCTGAGACAGCAAGTGGAAATGTCCACGTGGGAAAAACCAAAGCGTTCCTCCTTGTCAGGTACCCTGTTTGCTTTTTCAAGCTCTCTCCACATTGGAGAAAAGGAGACTCATCCCAATGGAAATCGTTGCTGCTGTGTGCAGTAACCACAGTCTGAAAAGAACAGGAGGATGCGGATTAGCCTGGTTGCCTGATGAACCGGGTCACAATGCCACAGAGTTAAAGCAATTGCTCTCTTATGGTGACGCCATCCCTAACACTCAGAGTAAACGCTGGTTTCAGGCTTACTCAAAATTTTAATGGAAACATTTTTGTGTTTGGGCTCTTTTTGTGACATGTGATTAAAGTGACTAAGTTGTGAATTATGTGTTTTAAATCAGGGCACTCTGTCCTGGCCTCTGATGAACATTCCAGAATGTTCCCAGAACCTGATTTTTCTTTAGTCACCCTCCCCCTGCCCCGAGTGACACTCGCTCACTGTGTCCCCTCTTCCTCCTCAAAGGGGCCAGGAAACAGTCATAAGGAGACGCACATGGTGCCGGGCCAGTGTGTGCCCAGGGTGTGTCCCTGTTCAGGGGTCCTTTTCGGGACAAGGGCCCTGTCTCGGTGTCTTCTCTTTGCCAGGAGTCTCCTTACCCCTCCATCCCCAGCGCGAGGACAGGGGACAGGGAAGCAGATCTGGGGTCAGGTCCAGTTGGAACCTGCCGTTTCCCAGCCACTGGGTCCTTTGCAGTTATCTGACCTCTCGGGGCTTCCACAGCCTGAGCTGCGCCCTGGGGACAATAGCGCCCTTGCTAGATGCGGCTGAGCCCACCACGGGTGGGTGCTGGGCTGTGCGCATCCCGTCTTCACTATTTCTAAGAGACAGGGAGCTAACTACCTGTCACCTGAATTTCCAGGGGACATCACGTCCACACCCTCTTGCATTATCGACTGTCGCAGCCAAGGGCAGAAATCCCTCTGTGCTGACATCTCCGTCTCCCTCAGCCCCCAGCACGGCCCGAGCACCCCGAAGAGACACGGGGTTTCTGCCACCAGGTGACAGATTGCTCCTTCTTCCCTGTCCCAGGGAGGGCGGTCACAGCTCAGTGTCACCACGTGTGGAGAGCGTTCAGTCACAGTAACCAAACCCGCCGTCTGAGTCAGCGGTTCTAACAGGATTCTGCTGCACACACGGTCTCTCCGGCCTCCTTTCCAGGTTCGGGCCAGAGGCCCTAACTCACTTGGTGCCTCTTCGTGCCACTGCGACAAGAATGAAAATGATGCCGGCCTTGCAGCTCTCTGGGATAAACAGTTCCTGTACAGCCAGACGAGGCAGGTGGTCTGCAGTGTGAACTCTCCTGGAGTTATTCGAGTGTGTTCAGCACAGGGGGCCTCCTGCCCCTGTGGCGCAGTCAACGGTGACGCTCGCCTCCAGCCCTGCCCGGCTTTGACGGGACCTGCGTTCATCCTGGCCGGTGGGGCTGAGGGAGGTGGGGATGCAGGGGACAGGCTTCTGAGTGTGTTGTCCGACAAGTGCTCTCCTGGGGACACAGCCCAGCTGGGGGCGCGGACTCAGCAGCTGCTCGGCCCCGACCACCTGCATCTGGCCCGTGAGGCCTGCCCGGAGCAGGTGTGAATCACCCACCTCTCCCTTCTGCCCCGTGGGGACCAGGCGACTGTCCACCCCCCACGGCGGCCTGGGCACCCGGCGGTGTTGGTGGACAAAGTGGGCAAGGAGTGAAGACGGGTTGCCAAGCCTTAAACAGGAGGCCTGCTCCGCGGTCGCCCTGTTGGCTCTGAGGAAGGGACCTCTGGGGCTCATTACGGAGTCCAGAGACAGAGAGACTCCCGCCCCGCCGGCACCACGCACCCCGCTGATGCCTGCGTGGCTGGTTGTGGCCGCTGTGCTGTGCCCCAGTCTTCAGCGCTCTGTCGGAGACACCGGGCACAGTGGGGTTCAGCAGGGACTAGGGCCTGCTCTGTGTCCCGGGACTAGGAGCCCAAGTTCACGTCTGTCCACGGCTTCACTCAGAAGACAGCCTGGCGGCTGGAGGTGGGGCTGGAGCGGTTGGCTCTGGTGGGGCTGGGGCTCGGATGGCGGGCTCTGGGGAGCAAACAAATGCAGAGAGGCGAGAATAACGCGCAGACAGGCCTGGTTCCAGGACCCCAGAGGGCTGGGTTGTGGCTTTCCTGCTGGGGCTTGGGGAAGCTCCAAACAGCATCCTCGCCCACCTCAGACCGCACTGGATCTGCTGGACGCACACCCGCCGGGCACGGCGGCGCTGGTAGTGAAGGCTGGCCCTGCCGCCGGGCCCTCTTTAGCTCCGGGCTTCACGGGGCAGCCTTCCAAGATACCCGACAACCGGACTGTCGCAAGTGCAATATATGCCACCTCCAAAACCCCAGGCGGCCCACCAGATGGTCCACCAAGCACGGTGACCACCTGTGAGTGGCAAAGGGCACAATGTACCACAACTCGTCCTGTAGCTTACAGATGTTCGACGCCCTCGAGACAACTGGACCGTGGAGCCTCGCCAGGGGGCGAGGGCCCTCAGTCTTTGCTTCTCCGGCAGCCTGTGTCTTCCTAGGGCCTAGAGAGCTTGTCACTTCCTGCTCACCAGGCCAGCCCGCAGGAGGTCAGCAACGTGGCGGATCCACAGGGTGTTCTGCGCAAGGTCGAGACACTCACGGTCCCTCGGCCTGTGTTGTGTCAGAAGGACGGAGAGTTCCCACAGCCTGAGTTTGATCTTCCTTACGGGTTATGATGAAAAGAAAGCAACTTGCCAGATAAAAGAGCGACACATCAGGGCGGAGGTGGTGTCAGTGTGGCCTGGGAGACACGCAGCTTTTCCGGGTCAGCATTTGCACAGTTCACCGACATCTGCCATAATCCCTCTGGTTTTTTCCTGGGTCAAAGAAGTGAGTTGAATGGGGAAGCGATGGGGGCCGACGCCAGGTATTTTTTAGGTCTTTGTTGGGGGTGCTAATTGCTGAAGGTCTGCCGGAGACACTTCCGACTGACGCAGGGTCAGAGGCTTCCAGGCAGCCCCCCACTGTGGCGGTTCTGCAGGCTCAGTGGAGCTGCCGTGATACACTGAGGGCTGGGAACGCAGTCTCGGGGGACGTATGAAGGCTCCGTGCATCCCTGACCTCC
This sequence comes from Avahi laniger, assembly GCA_963575035.1. Lineage (NCBI taxonomy): Eukaryota > Metazoa > Chordata > Mammalia > Primates > Indriidae > Avahi > Avahi laniger. The sequence continues at coordinate 48,708 of CAUYSK010049783.1, read as the reverse complement.
GCGACTCGCCGCCCTGGGGAGGAATCCAGCCCCCTCCTGCTGCTCTGGAGTCAGTCCTGGAAAGGCCCAAGATGCCCCTTCCCCAGGGCTTAGTTACCCAGTAAAGGTCCTTTTGGGGAAACACTAGGGGAGTGTTTCTCGCACATACTGTGGTGGTGGCGCCATGACTCATCTGGAAGTACACGGCCTTGTCCCCAGTGACTGAGCTCCGGTCTGTGAGCTGACTCGGATCTAGAGGCTTGGCCAGGAGCTGTCATTTTCCGCTGTGCTGACCGACGTGAGTGTTCTCCTCGGCACCTCGCAGGTAAACCCGTAGCCAGCCGCCCAAGCGGCTGCCCTTTCTGAACACCAGGATTGTTGGCTTGTGAGTCTGCCTGCCTCTGGCTTCCCCGACCCTTCCTGGGTTGACATTCACCTCGCTTCTGCCATTCTAGAATCCTATTCTGCCTATTAAGAGTTGGAGGCCCAGTTCCGTGGAAGTTTCTAGCCTACAGAGGAGATCCACCATCGAGCTCCTCGAAATATCAGTGCCTGCACCTGCCCTCTGCCCCCACCACGGACTCATTCCAGGTCCTCTGGGCCTTCCTAGGGAGCGCCACCACGGGAGAAACCAATGAATCTCACCTGGTAGACGCGTGGACGCTCCCATGTTGCTGAGGCTTCCGACTTTCTCCTCGGCACGACGCGAAGGCTACTCCAGCATCTCCACCCAGTCACTGGAGCCTGGCGATAGGCCCAGGCTTCAAGAAGCCTCCCCGGCTGTATGAGGACTGGCTCAGGAGTCCTTCCCAGGAATCTAAGCGCCCATCATGAATGATGCCCCCAAGTCAAGAAATTCGCCCCTTTTTAGACATTTCTTCCACTCACCAGTCCAATGCCCACCAGAGCTCCTCCCAGGCCAAGTCCTCAAGCTCCTACTAGGCTTCCCTTTGGTGCATAAGCTGTTTTCTCCGGAAGCAGGGACTGTTTCCTCACGTGGGCTGGGCTGAGACCTAGTCACAATCATCCTGAAGGCAAAGCAGTGTGGTCAGCTGAATCTCGAAAAAGGGAAACGCGCGTTACCTCGCACGCCGCTTCCAGGCACGGAGAGGCTGTTCTCCGGCAGCAAACGAGAGCGCGGAGCTTTCAGGGAGCAGTGGGGTTTCAGGCCTCAGGGTCCTGCTCTCTCCTACCAGTGCTCAGAATTCCACATGGGAGACTTTTCAAAGCTCTGCAGTCAATATTCTTTGTGGTTTGGCCGGTCTTAAAATTAGATCATGGACCTAACTTTCAGTGCACACTGCGCTGCTGGCTGCAGGTGATGTTTGTCTCCTTAAATGCTGCCATGGAGGCTCTCTGCTTCCGCACTGTGCCTTGAGTTGACACAGTCATGTGCCACGTGACCACATCTTGGTCAACACGGACCACATGTATGATGTTGGTCTCATAGCATTATAGTACCATATTTTTACTGTACCTTTTCTATGTTAGATGAACAAATACTTACCATGTTTTTACAATTGCCTACAATATTCAGTACGATAACATGGGGTACAGGCTTGTAGCCTGGGAGCAATGGGCTGTGCCTCACAGCCCAGGCGTGCAGGAGGCTGCCATCCAGGTTCGTGTAAGCGCGCGTTCTACGGTGTTCACGCAACAGCTGAGTCACCTAAGCATCCATTTCTCAGAATGTATCCCTGCCATTAATGTATCCCTACAGATGACTGTAATTTGCTCTTCCGAGCCTATGTGGTAACATCAGCTGGCCAAGTCCACAACCCTTGTAATTGTCGTCGTCTCTACACTGGCCAGATGCCAGAGCTACCACATATCCCAATGCCTCACCTTCCACCTGGCCTCATTCCGGTCCCTCACAGGTCATTATGCTCTGAGTACTTATGACGGTGTTGCATGTCGGATGTTATCGCCCCCTGCTTACTGCTGGCCACCGCCACAGGCACCGGTGCTCCTTTCTGAGGAATTTGTGAGGGGTATCTCTGAACTGCCTGCCAGGGGATAATGGGCGGAGCCTTTACCCATCAGCTTCTGTCCCCATTGGTTGAGGATGCATTAAGCCCCTGCATGTCCAAGTTGCACACGTGTAAATGCCAAGCAGTGTCTTGTGAGCTAGCAGCAGCTCTGAATCGGGAAGCAAGAGGTACACCTCAGGGGCCTGGAGCAGTGCTCTCGGGTCACACCTGTCAAAGCCAGTCAGTGTCTGCATGGAACTGGCCACTGGAGCAGGGCTGACAGGATTTGAAGTGATACACAAGGGATGTCTGATACAACTGCCCATGCTAATGGAGAGTTGTGTCATCGTAAATGAGATATTGTGTTTGATTTGGGAATACGCTTAGCATTTCTTTTCCGTAACTTCTGCCTTTTAAATTAATTCTGTCTAGCTCAGGTTAATATCAGAATAAGGTTGCATTTCCGAAGCGTGCCCCAGACAGCCAGAAGGAAGTGGAAGGAAAGTCCAACTGGCTATTTGAAGTGCCACGCCCCGCACGGAAGATCCACGAGTCATTCATTTAAGAAATAAGCAATGTTCCAGGCACTGGGATCACAACAGTGGACAAAACAGAAAAAAAAAAAACTCTGCAGAGCTTACAATAGATAACACAAGTAAATTAAATAATGTACTAGAAGGTGAGACGTGCAAAGGAGATACACCAAGGTAGGAAGAGGGCAGGGAGTACATGTTGGAGGGGTTGCTATTTTAAACAAGATGCTCAGGAGGGGTCTCCTGAGAAGGTGACATTTGAGCAAAGACTTGAAGGAGGGGAGGGAGACAGAGCACTGCAGGCAGAGGGAGCAGCGAATGCACAGGCCTTGGGCGGGGGCACGACTGCGTGGTGGAAAGGCGGCAGCGCGGTCACCGGCTGGAGCGGAGCAGGAGCGGGAACCAGAGGGGTGGCAGGGGCCGCACCGTGTGGAGCCAAAGGATGCCTCCAATTCTACTAGAAGGGAGGGAGAAGAGGAACCCCTGGAGAGCCTTGACCAGAGGAAAAAGTGGTGCTTTTATCCGAATTGTGTGCACAGCGACACATCAGTGTGAGCACGCCCAGTTCCCAGCACGGTTCGGGCTGATGTTTCGCAGGATTGCCACCCATCAGATGCAGCAAACACCCACGGCCGCCAGGGAATCACTGTCAAGAGTCACCATCTGGGCGACTTACACAATGATGGGACTGTGGCCATCGATGAAACAGGGCTGATGGTGGAGAACCCAGGGCACAGACAAACTTCCAAACTGCAAGGACGGTCCGCATGGAGGGACCCAGGTGCCTGGAGGCCCTGGCCAGCCCCGGCCTTGCACTCGCGTGCGGAGATAGACTCCGGCCCTTTCTGTGGCTCCCCTGTCTTTGGCAGAAGGCGCCTCAGGCCTCCAGTGTCCTGTAGCGTGTCTAGCACAGGATTGTAACTCATAAACTCCACGCCATTGACAAGCATGGCAATAAAACTTCACTGTTCCTGATGGCAGTAGTCTGTTTTTTTAACCTTTGGCTTCCTTTTTTCCTGGTACCTTTATACATCTGGTTCTGGTAAAATAAAAAGATTCACTCCATTTACAACTGTACTTTTTGTCCTGGGCTAAGTTTCTCTCCCCCACATCTCCTCTGCAAGCGAAAGAGCCTCCTCCAGACAGGACAGTGCCCCATGGTGACCCCTCCCTGGGCCAGGGCCAGAAAGCCTTCTGGGAGTCACCATCCAGGAGGGGACATTGCAGGAGGCCAAGCTGGTGCACAGGGTCCCCTCCTCAGTGTTACCAGGACCCCAGGTGGGACTCAGTACAGAGAAGTGTTCTGCGGGACAGTGATGCTCCCTAGGAAGGTGAGGTCTTGGTCCCATGTGGCTTTCAGTTACTATTTCCTACCCTTTGCTGTGTGTCTCAGTCCCTTTTCTGCTGCTAACAGAAGACCACAGACTGGGTCATTTGTAAAGAAACGAGTTTATTGAGCTCACGGTTCTGGAGCCTGGGAAGTCCAAGAGTGTGGCACCGGCTTCTGGTGGAGCTTTTGTGTTGTGTCCCAACACGATGTAAAACCGGAAAGGTGGGTGAGGATGTGCCAAAGAGGGAAGCAGAGGCACCAGGCTCCCTTTATCACAGCCCAGGCCCGAGAGAACGTGCACTCCCAAGGACAGCCTCGATCCCTCCGCGAGGGCACTGCCCTCATGACCTCATCACCTCCTGTGGGTCCTGCCACCCTCAATACCGTAGCAGTGACAACTAAATCCCAATGTGAGTTTTGGAGGGGACAAACCATGTTCGCACCACAGCCCTGGGTTTGCTGGTGTTCAGGCACGAGGCGAAGTGGTCAGCGGGGAGGCTGCTAACCTGCAAATGCTCCCCAAAGGCTGCGGAAGAGGAGGAGAGGGGCGGCGGGGCAGAGACACTCGCAGACGAAGGCTCCTGGCACTTCATGAGGGGCTTAGAATCAGGCCTTTCACTACCGGTGAGCACGCCTTCCCCTCTGGATGCGCTAATGAGAGCCTGGCACAGCTAAGTGAGCCCTAGGCCAGGCCACGGGCCGTCCTTTGAGTCTCACTGTGCCGACAGGACATCTCCCAGCCAGACGGACGCCAGTCACCCGGCAGATCGCTGGAGAGGCAGCTGTGAGGAGCACCCCACAGCCAAACGTGCCCCCGAGCACAGCAAGCCCCCCGACAGCGTGCTCCGGGCATGCCTCTCCTCGCGGGCCCTCACACGCTTCCAGAGAAAACCCCAGAAACAGGCAGATCCCGTCATCTCCACTTTACACAGGAGGAAACTTCCAGAGACATAAAGGAATCTGCTCGAGTTTCCACTGATCTGTGTGACCCCGGAAAGTGTTGTCCTAACACGATGTTGTGCACGTAAGTGGGCGATGCCCACACACACATACACACATACCGCAAGTGCACCACACACACACTCTCCCGCACACATGCACGGACACGCACAGTCCTCGCAGAAATACGCACACCCACGATCGTCCGCTTTCGCTTCAGATCCTGTAAATCTTTCACAGTTTACTAGAGATTTCCATGGATGTACGTACTCAGAAACACCTCTCGCACACACCCCACAATGCACACCCCACAATACACACTGCACGCAATACACAACCTACAATACACCCCACACAATACACACCACACAGTACACACAATACACACCACACAATACACGCCCCACACAATACACACCCCACACAATACACGCCCCACACAATACACACCCCACACAATACACACCCCACACAATACACACCCCACACCCACATCCACGTTCTCTCCACACAGACACCCATCCCACAGGCTGCGTCACTCCAAGCATGCCACACACATACTCCGCGCTCCTCACAACGCACGCACACACATGCACGCGCACACACAGGCACGGCCAAAAACACGGCAGGAAGGAAAGAAAAAAGACGAAAGTACTTGTCCTAGTGTTAGTACCAGTATTCAAAGAAACGAAGTTAAAAACAAAGTATGACCTTGGCCGCATGAAACAGGAGTGAGTGGCAGGGCAGAGAGGCTGAACACACGGCCTCTGGGGTCAGGCCGCCGCCATCGCTGGTGACAGTGGGCAAGGCAGTTGACGTCTCTGTGCTCCCTTTAGGTCGTCTGGAACTTGAGGATCCAGTCCCCACCACCGGTGGTGCTTGTGGGAATTTAGTGAGTAAAAACGTGCAATTTGCTGAGAACAGTGCCTGCCACATAGGGAGATGCCACACACTTGCCACTCCTCCTCGCGTCACCGTTGCCGTCGCGTGCGTGCTGCGGAGGGAGCCCTCCCCCGCGCCGTCTGTGGGAATGCCTCTCTGGCACGTAACTCTGGAACGTATACATCAAGATTCTTAAAATTTTTCATCCCATGTGACTCATTCCTTTTTATGGAGGACACAGCCAGAGAGGCACTCGTGGACTTGTGTTTAAGGATGTTCGTTGCAGCATTATTCACAGCGAAAAAAGGAAAATGGAAACAACCTGACATTCCTACCCCAGGAGCTCGGCGACAGGCCATGTGCCCAGCGCCCCAGGCAGCCGCGAAGTCACGCTTTGCTCCCCTCGCATCCGGTAAACGGTTGCGTCCGTTGTTTCTCCATCAGAAATCTGACCGCTTTCCACATCTTTCCCTCAGGGCTGACATCCTGGAGAAGCATCGCCACCGCCATGCCGGGTCGCTCTGCTACATGCCAGGGTGATGCTGTCGCATTCTGTTCTATTCATCACGCTGGCCAGGCTTCCCGACTTCTGCCTCTCCCACCAGATTATAAGTGCCACACAGGGGTCGTGTCCCCAAAGCCTACAACAGCGCTTGGCACACACGGTGTCCCCCGACTGAGGAACACACACACGAATGAAGGAAAGCGATCCAGTCTAAACTACATTCTCCGGAAAACCATATCGCAAAACGCTCGCGACACAGTATCAACGAGAAAAACGTCTGCGGAAGTTGCCCGCAGCATGACACTACCATCACTACATGCAGACACGTACAAAAACGAGACGAGAGGCACCGAATTGTCAGCAGGGGTTCGTCCCGGCCACTTTTATTTTTTCTTTCTATACACATATATTTTCCAGATATTGTACAATAAACATCCATTTCCTTTATGCTCGTGAGAACAGTGGATAAGCTAGATGAACACAACAAGGAACCAGGCCTTCTGGAACGAACCGTAATCTGTGTGCAGGGTCTGGATGGTTACGGCATCCTGTCAAATACCCACACTTGAACTTGCCCACGGCGTGTGTCTATTACAGCCAGCATCTCCAGACTGGCTCTGCACAATCGCACAACCGCCAGGGACTCCTCTGATAATAGGTCCCTTCCTTTCTCGTGGGTCCCCCTTAGGCTGAACGCAGCACAGATGACAGGTAGTGGTTTCAGAAAGATAACATAAATGTCCTTCTTTTTTCTAACAGAAAAATTCAGGATAAACGATCTTTTCTTTTCCCCCAACTCACCATACTCACCCATTCAGGGTAACATTTTAGAGGCTCCTACAGCAGGACTTCTTTGTAAGTCCCCATGGCAGGGTCTTTGACTGTTCGCAGTAACTGTCGAAGGTGTCAGCAGGGCAGCCGCCGGGCCAGAGCTCCCCAGCACACGGAGAGGCGGTCCCTTGGACGGACCCAGGGAGGCTGACACCTTGTGGAAGTGGCATCCCCAGGAACTCAGGGGCAGTGGTTTGAAGTTTTGATCCAGACCCTGAAAGTTTTCTCTTGCCTTGACTTCTCAGTACGTCAGCTTTTTTCCGTCAATCACATTGGAATCTCTGTGCACCCCTCTGGAACAATCTGAAGGAGTAGTGAAATTGACGGCACTGCCGTTGGCGGATCCGTCCTTCTGCCCCCGCCTGCGGGCCCCTCTCAAGCAGACCACCATGTGAGAGGCAGAGTAGACACAAGTAGGGATGTTCAGGCTGGAGAAGACAGGAAAAATGACAGGATGGGAGAACATAAAAATTGTCACTTGCATGAAGGACAGATTCCTTCCACGTGACTTCCTAGGGCAGAACTCAGGCCAGTTGTGGAAGTTCTAGAAAGCCAGATTTCTACTTCACCTATAAAAGAACCTTCTAAGAACAAAAAGTGATCCAAAAGGCCGCCTTGGAAATCAGCACTGAGTCACCCATCCCCGCGAATGTGTCGGTGGGGCTGAGAGTTCTGGTGGAGAAGATGCTTGTGTGCAGTTGGAGACCAGACTCATAGCTTTTAACTTCCTCCCAACTCCAAGGACCTACGTTTCTGCCACGTGGACTTTTTGCTTGTGTCATTGCTTGGGCACAATTTATAATCCAGCCTCAGCACCAGTTTACCTAGGCCCCGCCAGGGGCCTCCCTCCCGGCTCACCTCCAGTGGTGGACATTTGTCTTGTTCGTGTCTGTCTTCTACCTGCCAAGGACAGGACGAGCTCACAAAAATGAGTCCTGCCTTCCTCGAATAAAACTAGGAACTCAATTTTCCCGGCCTCCCTTGCAGGAAGGATGAAGTCTTGTGACCTAGGCCTTTCAGATGCTCCTGTGCGAGACTTGAGTTTGGGAGGAACAGAAGTGGGGGAGGGAGACCACCACGTACATCTATACTTTCTGTCCGGGGCAATGGCAGAGACATCGGCTTTCAAGGGGTGGCAGTAGCAGCCGTTTCCCAAACAGTGCAAGCTCAAGTCCTGGGACCAGAAGTGTCATTAGATCCAACAGAAGTGGCTTTCGCCATCGAGCAGGTTTCTGGCATTTAGTGCTTAGGAGAGGCAGAGGCCCCTGCAGTTTCCTCAGTAGGTTCCGGGGCTGGCTTTTGGGAGCGCTGCCGGAAGGTCAGCCTCACTCCAACTCCCAGCTGCCTATGCCCCTGGGAGCTTGCTCGACCACCCGGGAGAGTGGCGGGGTGCTCACCACCCCTGCGTTGTCCCTGTCCCTGGGCACACACTGAGCTGGACCGCCTTCCCTAGCCTTCCTGGCACTCAGGTGTGGCCACGTGACTGAGTTCCGACTCACAGCATGTCCCGTCCCTAAAACCTCTCATGCAATCCTCACCCTCTTATCTCCTATCAGGGTGTGGAGGACCCGGCGGAGGATGACAAGACCTCGGGAAGATGGTGGAGCCACTAGAAGAAAGGAACCTGGGCCCTCGACTCGCTCACCTGTGACATGAACAGGAAATAAACTTATTGTTTTAAGCCACTTTGATTTTGCAATCATTACAGGGTTAGCCCATCCTGACTAATACACTTCATAAATTCATTTTCTCATGGACTGGCCAAAGTGATTTCATTTTTTATGACTAAGAACTCTGAGTGTTTCACCCCCTGCTGGATCTGTCCCGGGAATCCTGCCTCCTCCTCTCTGTTACAAGGGAAGCCAGCTCTTGGGCAGCGCAGAGAGCTCTCTCCCCTGAAGGAAATGACCTAGTGAAGTCAGGCTTTGTGTTAGCACAGGAGATACCCTTTGGCCTGTCTGGTCAGCTCTACCCTGAAGCACCCCCTACCCACAGGGCGGGCCTACGGCAGCCGGGCTGTCCCCTGTGACTATCCCTCTGGCCTCAGGTGATTGGCCCCGGCTGGGCATGTGATCCAAGCTGATGTTTTGTGTCTGAAATATGGAGGGGCAGTTTTAGGCAAGGATTCCCTGTGGAATAGAACACGTGGAAACTCATGGAACAGTGGGTGTGACCATCCTCCAACCCTTGTGTACTGACAAACAGGCCCGGAGGAAGTCTGTCTGCTAAGAGAGGGAGGAAGTCACAGCTTTCTGAGCCTGGCAGCATCCAGCCCAGGGGTCCAAGAGCAAACTCTCTATCCATGAAATAAATTTTCTCTAGTTTGCTTAAAGTAGTTTGAGTCCGTAAAGTCTAAAATTTAAGACTGCTACAGGAAGCAGAAAGTGTCACCCCACACATTGGAACCTCAGCACCTGATGGTATTGGGAACTGGGAGACCTGAAACTACTCCAGCACAGCTGGGGAAACGTGGCCACTGCAGAGCCCTCTTGGGATGTGGCCCTAAGTGGAAAGGAGGCCACCGCTCTCCAGCCAACAGCCTGGCATTTCAGCAGAGCAACGGCGGAGAGCCCCAGAGGTGTAGAGACTGCCCTGGGGACAGCTCTGGGTTCCCACGGCCGGCCAGGTGGGGCTAGAACCCAGGCCTGGTCTCCAGGCTGCGAGGTCGAGCACAACCCCAGGCCCGAAGTGCCGCCAGCATCGGCATCGGCATGGCTTTCCCGCGCTCGGCCCCAGGGCGCGGCCCGGCGGGGACGACCGGGAGGCGCGAGCTGCCAAGCTGGCGACAATGATGCGGCTAATGCTCCTCGCCCCTGGTCCCCCGGCCACCCCGGGACGCCACGTCCCCCCGCACATGCGCGCCCGGGGCCGGAGCAGCTGCAGCGGCCGGGCGGGTGCGGGGACGGGCTCGGGCCCCCACCCAGCCCCCCGCGCCATGGGAGAGGCTCAGCCGCATGAGGACGCCGCGGGCGAGGGTCGTGGCGAGGCGAGCACGGAGAGAGACTGTTCTCGGCTCCACTGCGACGGCGCCCGGGGGTCTGGGGCCGGCGTCCTCTCCCGCCGGGAGCCGCCGCGGCTGACAGGATTGAGCCCCCGCCCCAGGCGCGCGCCCTGGGGTCCGGCCCCGCCCGCCCCGGAGCCTCAGAGACCCGGCCGGGCAGGGACGAGCACGCGCCGGAACCTGCCGCAGGTTTCCGTAGGCGGCCTCCCCCCGCCGCCGTTCCAGCTCTTTCTCCCCGCCCCGCCCCCACAGGGGCAGCCGGGCCGCCGGGCAATGGCGCCACCCCGTGGCCGCCCCGGGCTCGGCTCGGATTCGGATCCGGAGCTGTGTGGACGAGCCTGCTGTGCAAGCCCAGCGTGGGTCTGGGGGCCAAGTGGGCACCGCCCGTCTCCTTGTCCCTGAATGAGCAGAGAACACAGGGCCGAGGTCCCTTCACGTCATTGCCGAAGGCACCGTAGTTCCAGACCCTTCATTCGAGGCGCCAGTGATGCATACATGGAACATGCCCTTGAAGACACGCAGTGTGGGCACTGATTTTAGGCTGAATCGCTTTATTATCATTTCCCAGGCTTTCAGAGAGAGGACGGAGCCAGCGCATAGGCGGGGGTCATGGGTGGGGCTGGGAGCTGGTGACCGGTGGCTGGGTGGGCAGGGTCCTGTGCACGTTTCGGGGCTGGGCAGGGGCCTCAGAGCATGTCTAGTCCTGCTGGGCCTGCGGGTCTCAGGTGGCCCTCGGTGGCCACTGTGTCCCCAGCAGCTGAGACCCACTTAATGGAGACGTGGGCAGCTGTGCCCCGACAATCTTCCCCTCTCCCCCAGCCCATAAAACACACAGCCATCTGTGTGAACGTGACCCCGGGCTTTTTATGGACTGTCTACTGGGGGCTGCAGACAAGTGGGGACAGGGCTTACTGCCGCAGCCCTCTCTGTCCCCAAATAGGAAACTGCGTAACGCGACACATCCTCTGAAACCAAATATTTGCAAGGATACCCAGCAGCCACCTGGCACCAAATCTCTTGATCCGGCAGGTCATCTGTGCTGCAGAAGTTCCACCTGGGGGTTTTTGTCAGCCTCCGAGAGGTCGGAGACACAGCCCCCTGCCATTATGCGGGGAGGCGTGCCCAGGCCTCACCTGCTGTCACGGGCAGGCCCTGATTGGGGTGTGCAGACGACATCTCGGCTGGGCCTGCGAGCTGAACGAAAGAAACCCCGTTCCCTGCCACAGGCCGCTCTGGTCTCTTCTGGGGCCGTGCTCTCCTCCCGGGAAACTGCATCTACCTCATGTTGCTCATTAGCTAATTGATGAACTACTTGGGTCCCCGTGGTGCTACTTGGGTGCTACTTGGCTCGGTGATTAGCTGGACGTTGCAGAGGTTATGGGAGCTGTCCCCTCCGCCCAGTGCAGTGACTTGGTACATGTCCAGGAGCATCATCTTGCTCTCCCATGCTCTCTTCCCAGCATCTTACAGCTCTCATTTTTTTCTCCTCTCTCTCTCTCTCTGTCTCTCTGGAAATATAGAATTTATTGGTCTCTGTTGGGGGAAAATGATCACAAACTTCATTATTACAAGCTCCAACCCCTGCCCGGCTGTTTTGGTTTTAGGGTGGTTCCCAGTGAGTCACAAGGGCACACCCTGTCTCTGTTCAGCATGAGTCCAGGTCTCCCTGGCATGACAGTCTGGAAAATGGGTGGATTTTCTGAAGGAGGCAGAAGTTTGGAGAAGAAAATCATATGATTGGGAGCCTTTATGTCCCCCAAGCCCACAGGCTTCTGAGAAATCTCACGTTCCTGGCCACAGGACTGGGACAGGCTGCAGGCCCGAGGCCTCAACCAGATGGCCTCTGCCTGTCCTGGAGACAGCCTCTCCCATGGGAGCTTTCCTGCATCTATCTATGGCTTTACCATCCCGACTCAATTTTAAATAGTTCCACCTTTCAATATGTATTTATTCCTGTTGCATTTATCAAAAAAAAAAAAAAACCCAGAAAACCAAAAACTGACAACAAAACCCCCACCCTGCTGGTAATGTGCCAGACTGAGATATATAATGATGTTGTTTAGCAGCAACTGTGTCATTTGGTGTTGTTGACAGTAAAATAAATTAACATAATAAACATAATTTGCTGGAAAACGGCTAAGGAAAAGCAGATGGTTAGCACATTTCGGCAGGACCTGTTGGTCCAAGTTTGCACGGATGTTTAGACGTCTGTGCTGCCTGCGACAGATGCTAGCCTGGGTGCCGGGTGCTCCCGCGTGACGACTGCTCAGGCGGGCCCCACACCTCTGGCCTCTGTCCTGCGACAGGGCTGCGCTGCTGCTGAGGGATCGGGTCCCTGGAACAGGACAGAGAGCAGCCAGGCGCCTGCGAGGCTGGCCTCCAGTGCCTGGGCCATTAGCATTCACCGCCTGTCGCCTGCCCAGCGCCCATCCTTTGTGTGCCTGGAACAAGGGAGCTTTCTCCCGGGGAGAATGGCGCCAAAGCGCTCCGGCTCCTGCGGGCAAGCTTCCCAGTGCCTTCGGGGCCAGCGGGCCGCAGCTCTGCCCTTGGTTCATGTGCCCATGGCTCCCGAAAGAGAAGAAGTTATTTTTGCAGAAGCCTCCCGGTGCCTGGGAAGCTTCAGGTTCCTTTCCTCTCCAGGTTGGAGGGGATGGGGCCTGCAGGTCCCTGCCATCCTGGGTCCTGGGGGTCACTGGCTCTACCAGGCAAATAGCCCGTGTCAGTAGTCTCCCAGGAAGGTGCGTTTTTTTGGGAGGAACAGAGGTGAAGGCTAAGGCTCCCAGCGACGGGCGGTGGCATTTCAGCTTGTCCTGAAAGCTGAGCAGAAGCAGGGACTTATCAGAAAGAGGATGCGGGGAGCTCTGCTCAGGAACCTAGCTCTGCCCCAGGCAGCAGGAGGGATGGGGGCCCCTGCCGCCTGGCTTCGGGATGCCAGGCCAGGTCACCAACAAGGGGAGCCCTTCCCAGAGTTCAGGTGCGGCCCAGAAGGCTCCCGGGAAGTCCTGTACTGCCTGGGCACTCTGTACACAAAACTGGAGAGTTCAGAGATGGGCGAGAAGTGGTTTTTGATAGAAATGGTAGAGTAGGAGACCCCACTGGGCAGGAAGTAGCTGGAAGCACAGATGTCTGTGGTCGGATGGCGTGGGCTCCTACTGCTCCAGAGCTGCTTAGCTATTGGCGTGGCACGGTGGCCATGGCACAGGGAACCTGTCTGTGTCCGGGATCCTGGCTCTAGATGTCTCGACCCCGTGCCTGGAATGCAGCTGTGGTTACCTGTGACTGCAACATCCCAGACGGTAGCTTCCTCTGGAGCCAGAGGCTAATCAGGGCCTCACCGGAATGTCTAATAGGTCCGTCAAACGGAACAAGGCCAAGACGTGAGGATCTGTCCCCGATTTGCTCCTTCCCGAGTCTCCCCACCTCAATAAATAGCTCTGCTGTCTATCCCCACGTTCCGCCAAAAATTGGAAGTCATTTTTGATTCTTTCTTTGACCAGCCCCACAGCAGACCCCATCGGCAAGCCGAGTCCGTCCACTCATCGCCCTCCCGTCCTCTACTGTGGTGTGGCTCAGGCCACCCTTCTCCCTCCCAGCTCCCGCCGTGGCCACCGAGGGACCGGCTCCACCCCGCAGCCCTTAAAGCCTGCTGTCCGGCTAGGCGCTCTGGGAAGCGGCAGGCAAGGTGGAGTCAGAAAGGCGGGAGGTTTACTAGGGGACATCCGTAGGTGTAGAGGGCCGAGGGACCAGGGTCACACGGTCTGATACCCGGGAAGGGAGGGCTGAGGCCACAGTGCAGCTCTGCAAAAACCCGGCCGGCCCAGTGGGGAGCCCGCTACTGGAATCGGGCTCCGGCACCCTGTAGAGGTCAGTCCTTGGGCAGAGTGTGGCCTCTGGTCAAATGCTGTGGGTAGCTCTTGGTGGCACTGCACCTAGAGGCTGCCGGTCCTCTGCTCTGGTCCCAGCAGGTCCTCTCCTGAAGGGGGAGCTGAGCTGTGTGCCCCGGGCCCTGGGCAACGAATGCACCCAGCTCAGCAGGCGCCTGCCTAGTCACCGCTGTTTATAATTACCCAGTCTGAGGTTTGTTGTCGTAGCAGCCCAAATGGACTAAGACAAGTAGCTTGCTCTGTGGCCTTGGGCAAGTCACTGAACCTCTCTGAGCTTGTTTCTCCTGCAGTAAACCAAGGGGATTTTTATTTCATTTTATGCTACGTCTTTAAGGATAAAGAGGAGATGTGCAGGAAGTGGGAATTGTGTATTCTCCATCCCCCCACTCCCCTCCCCGTGGCCCCATCGAGGTGGGTCCCATTCCGCCTTTGCCTCGAGCCTTCCCAGGGCGGCTGTGGTGGCAGGAAAGAGGCGGGCAGTAGGCCTGCGGGTGAACCACCCTCCAGTGCCTGACCTGAGATACTGTAGAGAGTTGGCATAATGCTTAGGTTATTTTGTGAGAGCAGCAAGAAAGTCAATCTGTGCAACGTTCTTTCTGACATCTTACAAATGAATGTTTCCAGTTGATACTTAAACACCAGAAACAAGCAAAACCTCCCCCCACCCTGGAACCACACCCAGTAACAGCCTTAAATCCGTGAAGTTTCCAGTTACGCCGAGCCCTGTTGACTAGCAGAGCATCGCCCTCTCCGCACTGTGTGCACCGTGCTAGCGCATCGTCCCCAAACTATTGCAGAAACCCCAGCCCGGCCGCGGCAGCTGCGGCGCAGATGTTCCGAGCGTTGCCCAGTATCGATAAACACAGTCTCTGAGACATAAAACGTGAGCGTGGAGCTGGGATGGTGATAACAAGAGCCACAGAGACCATTCGCAGGAAAATGGAGAGAGTGGGGACTGAGCACGGACCCCCACCCCGCCCCTGCGGAAGGGCTGATTTCAGAGCACACCGAGCTGGGGGTGTGACTTTGGGGCCCTGGTCTCTGTTCTTTGTGCCAAATGGCCTGTGTGCTCCTTCAGCTGAATGCCCAGAGCCCCGTGCTATACCTGCTCCCCCAGTTTGTGGTTTCCAAGCCCGAAATCCACCCTTTGGCGTCTGTCAGATGTCGCTGAAGGTTTAACTCCTCGTGTGCTGGTTTCTGGAGCTGCTCTGGCTGCTCAGCTCCAGATGTTGTGGGACGGTCACGGCCAGTGTAGAGGCAGTAATTCCTGTCTAGATACCATCCTCCGGGACACTCAGCTGCAGTGGCAGAGGGAGTGTCCGGGATGGCAAGGTTGGTCCTCTGCCAGACCATCAGGGAGGCGCGGGATGTGGGGGACGGAGCTGCCAACCTGCACTCCTGCCACGCTGGTGTTCCTGTGCATAAGCAAGCCTGCTTGTCTTCCCAGCTCCAACTGAAATATCTGCAGGACACACGGAGCTCCCAGGGCGTCACTTCCTGAGTGTCCAGAACCACGCCCCGTCCTCCGGGCAGGTGTGCTGAGGCGGGTGGCCAGTCCCTTTTGCAGCACCTGTTCCTTCATCCTGAGCATCTCCTGTTGGTATGTCGTGCAGAAGAATGGTTGGGCACTCCTCTGCCACAGGCGGGGCATGCACGGGGCGGGGGTGGGGGGGGTGACAGATTCTCAGGTTTATCGGATTCAGTGAGGCTGAACTCTCAGTGATACTCAGGAGACGTGCAGTTTGGTGCTGGCACTGAACGGCCCAGGCCAGAACCTTCTCCTGGCTCCTACTGGCTGCCCTGGGAAGGCCAGTGAACCTCGGAGCCTGGGCCCCGAGCCTCGCCGGGGCCACGAGCTGCAGCAGCCCCTCCTCTGTCCCTTGCTAAACACCAGCCTCGGCCAGGGACGCGCCCGCCTCTCCGCGTGGGTCCTGAGAGCAGCGGAGGGAACACTCCCTCACACAAGCATTTCCCCAGGCCTTGTGGATTAATAACCGCCATTTAAAAATAATTAGACCTGATTGACAATTAATTTTGGAAATAGCCCTTGCCAAGCTGCTCATCACACGGACTCTCCCTGGCGTCGGCTCTGCTCACTGTCAGGCTTTTGGTGCTCGGGAAAAGCGAACTAAGTTTGATCGAAGTGTCCAGTCCGAGATGGTGCCGTCTTTGGCTGCTTCCGGATTCCTACGCTGCGGAATGTCCCAGCAGAGTTGGCCCTGGGTCTCTGCAGCCTGAGATCGTGGAGGGGGCGTTGTTCAGGGAGCTGGGTTGAGGGCCACTGTGTTTTCCCCTCGGGCCTGAAGCCAAGCTGAGAAATTCTCATTTCTATGCTTCTGTTGTCTCTAACCTCTGTTCCTGGTTGTCAGACTAAACGCCAATGTGGGCACAGAAACCCAAGCAGCCGGGACATCTTCGCGATGCCTCCACATCGGTCCGTGGATATAGTGGCAACTGGCGTCACCTGGGGGCCGTGGTAGGCCCAGGAGGCTGGGACCTGGGCTCCTGTCCTCTGGAAGTTTATGAGGGGACAGTGACTCGTGAACTTACACGTGCAAATGTCTGTTGAGTGAGAGAGCAAGAGCGTGGAATGTGACGCCGCGGGGCACGCAAGAGCCAGCTGGGGGAGCTCGGGGGGCTAACTTTTTCTTCTGCCCCTTCTGGTTTGGCCAGTGGTTGGCTCTGCTTGGGCCAGATCTGTGGCCTCTGGAAGCAAAGCTGGCCATGCCTGGCAGGACGTTGGAGGCCCCAAGAGCTGTGACACAGGCCCTGCTCTTGGTGGCTCCGAGAAGTAAGATGTGGGCAGGTGGGGGGATCGAAACAACCAAAATCCTCATGGACAGTGGAATGTGATGGCCACGAGCAGTTTAGACAAGGATTCTGGGGAAAGCCTGACAGGAAGGGAGCCCTTACTCTGCGATCCTGGAAATTCTTCACAGAGGAAACGAGACTCCAGCTTTGCCCTAAAAACGTGGTGGAAGTTGGAAGATGGTGTGTGTGTGGCGAGGTTGGCGGTGAGGCAGCAAATGTAAACACTCGGGGACAGCACAGGGCACGTTAGGACATGGGTTCCTTGTGAGAGACAGGGAGGAGTGTTGGGAACCAGGCTGGAGTGGTGTGTCAGGGCCAACCCGAGGAGGGCCTGGAAGGCTACACTTTCATCTGACAGGGGAAAATTCGAAGGATCGACATTTCGAGGTAGACAAATCAGGGATTACGTGATGTTCTGTGGCATCAGAAAGCCAGATTGCTTCCAGCTTGTTGATCTGCAGTGCCTGCCTTTTATTCCCAACGCTGCTCATGGCCCACAATGGCTACTACAACTCCAGCCTTCACATTGTCATTCCAGGCAGTAGGAAGAAGGAAAGGATGAAGCACAAGAAGTGTGGAAGACTATGGTCATCAATTCGTTGACATTTCTCCCATTGGAAAGTGGGGGTTTTGTCCCTTCCCCTTAAATCTATGACTACTTTGTCCACTGGAAGACGGCAGAAGTGATGTTATACCAATTTCCAAACTCAACTCTTAAGAAAATGACAACTTCCGCACTCTCGAGGAACATTCTTTCTGTAGGCCTTGAGCTGCCATTGACGCACCTGACCACTCTGCTGCCATCAGGAAGGGGCCATGTGCAGGTGCTCTGCCTGGCACCGCAGGTGAGCGCAGTCTGCCAGCCATCCCCATCACAGTGCCAGGACGTGCACGAAGCCATCTTGGCCCGCGTAGACCAGCCCGTCCGTCAGCCGAATATCACCAAGTGACCTCAGTGGAGGATCAAACTCACCATGTTGACTTCGATCCAAGTTTCTGATCCACAAGATTGTGGAAAACAATGAAAGTGATTGCTGTTTTAAACCACTATGTTTCGGAGTCTTAAACACCAAGTTTTGCAACAGCAGATTACCAGAAAAGAATCTGGTACTATATATTTAATTTCAAGACCTTAATTCATGAGAAAATGTATTCAGTGTGGGTTGTTGCCATAACAAAACCCTAACACACGGCCTTGGCTTTGGGATGAAGCTGTGGGCAGAAAAAGCTGTTGGGACCTCAGGAAGATGGTTAAGCAAAGCTAGAAGGACCCCAAAGATCCCCCAAAGATCCTGCTGAGGAGAGCTCGGAAGGCAGTGGGAGAAGTATTCCCAGAGGCTGGACGGAAAGTTTGGCCGCATCATCCCCTGTGGTAATGTGGAAAACCCATGAACTCATGGACCTGGCTGAGGAGACCTGGGCAGACAGAAGGTCCCACCGGCTGCGTCCAGCTCCTGTGATAAGCTATAGGAAGAGAGGGGTGAACTGGGAAAGGGGGTCTTAGGGCCCAGAGCAGAAGTCAGAGGAAATAGGAAGGAACCAGGACTTTCTGGGCGTGATAAGGGACCTGTCTCTCAGCAAAAGTGCCACAGGAAGAATGGCTTCAGGACAAAGGCCAGATCTTTGTGGAGCACGGCCTCAGGGGAGGCCTCCAGGGTGTGGCTGCAAGGCTGCTTTTAAGGCCTGGAAAAGATTTAAGGCTATGCCTAACAGGGGAGTCTTAAAAGCATGCCTTGCAGACAGTCTCAGACAATAGCGCTTTTACAAATGCTGAAGACATTGCCCGTGATGGCTTTGCTATTGCCAAGGTGGAGAAAGATCTGACCTGGAAAGAAATGTGACTTTTGTCCAATGCAACTGACCGTTGATTGGGACGTATGTAACCCACAAAGCCGTGAAAGGAATCGTGCCAGCTTGGACCGAAAGGACAATAAGGACAAAATGGAAGGAGGTTTTGCCACCCCCGCCCCAGCACGGAGCAGTGCGAGAAGCCCGCGCAGCCTCTGAGGGGCTGTTCCTTATGAAGAAACAGTCGAGAGCCACTGGGGTCACTCCCGGAGAGCAGGGCTTTGCTTTGGTCGAGGAACTGGAGCAGGTTTCCAGACTGCTACGGCCCAGTCACTGTGACGGCCCCCCACCCCCGTTGGATGGAGGGTGTTGATGGGAGTTTTCCCATCTCGCTGTTGCCGCTGTTGGGTGGTTGAGTGCAGGGGAGGGGGATGTCAACATTTGTCTAGCTCACCGTTTTCCAGAACAAGGAGAACCAGGCGCATGGAGCTGCCCCTGAAGAAACACACCCAGATGCCCTGGACCTGCTGCGGGGCTGAGACCCTGGGCCTGGAGTCCGGGCGAGAAGCTGCAGTGGGAGGAGACTCTGGGCTGGCGGAGGGTATTCGTATCCCACACGCGGAAATGACGTAGATGATTTGTGGCAGGGGGTCTGCGGTGGATTAAACAGAGCAGCAAGTCCTTTGACGCTCACGGCTGTGGTCTGGGTGTGGATCCCAAACTAGTGGGACTCGAGGGTTTTTCATGCAAGGCAACTTTATAGTGCAGTGTCAATGCAAATGCAAGTATTGCAGGGTAATCCCTGGGGTCTATCCACAGCCTGTCAGCGCTTCAGTTCTAGAAAGCCCACGCCGGGCTCTGAGGAGTGATAAAAATACATCGGTCATTGCATGGGGGCGGGGGGAGAGAGAGAGAGAGGAGGACAGAGAGAGAGAGGGGTCAGAGAAAGAGAGAACACAACCAAACAGGAGAACGGCCAGGCCCGGGTCTGCGAGTGCCCCTCCACAGGGAAGGTGACACCATCTCACGGACTTGGCCGTGATCCCCAGGGAAGGACACACGTGGAAGGAGGCTCCGTGGCGGGGGTGTGAGAGCTGTAGGGAGCAGGGGAACAGGTGGCGAAGTGTGGCTCCTGCCACCACGTAGAATTTCCAGCTCCTGGGGGGACCACGTGGAGGCCAGCCCGGGGCGGAGGAGGCCCTGCCACAAGCCCCCAGCTCGTCCATCTCCCTGTGGTCCCATCTTACTTTTTGCCTGTCGCTGTCTGACTGCACCCAATTTTATCTGCTAATCTGTCCTTCTAAAGGAACAGTGACCTCTGTCCCCAAGGAACAGTTCGGAAGTGAGCATTAAACCAGATTAAAGCAGACCGGGCCTGTGTCAGCTCCGCTGTGGAGAAGTCCCTAAATACTGCTCTGCTCGCCTTCCTGTCCCTGCTCTCCACGCACCAGAGACGCGAGGGTTTTGAGCTCTTCAAGTAACTGAACTGAATGGGTTCTGTCGCACATGGTCATAACTGCCTCAAGTTACATGATAAAAAGTCTTACCGCTCTTCTGCATTTTAGGCATTACAAAGAAAGCAAAGCAACGTGTGCCACTTTAAGCTCCTGGAACGAAGGCTCCCTTTGGGGACAAAAGCTGGGGCTGTCACACAGGCAGTCGCCAGTCGCGGCCGTGCCTCTCTATTGTAGAAAGGTGACAGCCGAGGGCCGTGGGCACAAAGAGAGGCCAGAGGGAGAACGCAGAGGCGGGACAGTGGCTCCTGCTGGCGAGCGGCCGGGATCTGCTCCTTATTTCCTCTTCATAATTCTTTCCTAAATGAGCACATGCCCCGCCACAGAAATGTCGAGCATTTTCCAAATGATCTTCCAGGTAGAGTCAGTCAATCCACATTTCCGAGAAAGCACTTAAAACCAAACTTTGGGAGCAGATGTCGGCATTTTGGACCCTCCTTCCATGATTAAAGGCACAGGTGGCAGCTGGCGGCGGGGAGGGCCGGGGTGGGAGCTGGCACAGGCCACACGAGGCACCGCGACTCATCGTTTTCCCTAAAACAGCCATCACAGTTAATGATGGAACTCAGGGTAAGACAGGCCATAAATGTGAACGCATATTTCTTACTCAAAATTAGGTGTGAACTCTCATTACAAGAGGGAAAGAAATCACCCCAGACTGCCGCCGCCTGGGTACTTGCGCCCTGCTGTGCCGTGGAGCGAGACCCTCTCAGATGCGCTGGAGGGGCCTGTGCCTGTCGCTGTCTTTGTGTTGGTCTCACAAACCTGGATGGTGCCCGGGGACCTGGAGCCTGGATCACTCTCTCTGGACCACTGGGTCTCAGACAGACAGTGGCTGGGAGGGGACTCCAGAGCAGCCATCTGTCACCTTGGCTTGGAGTAGAGCGAGGGCCTTGCCCACTTGTGTCTCTGCACATGCGTTAGCCTGGCCGCCTCCTGGCCTGGCCTGTCCCCCTCCCGGACAGTGCCACAGGAAGGAAGCGCGTCCGGCCTGAAACAAGGGGCGACACTGAAGATCTTGTTTCAGGAAGAAGCGTGGCCTCTCCCCTAATTATAGGGTGGGAGCGCAAAAGCAGCCACAGGCCTTTTGTTTGCCAACAAAAAGGCTAAAGTTTGCTCCTCCCTGGTTGCATTTCAAAGAAGACTAAAAAAGAAAACCAAAAAACAAAAAAACCCTTCATTTTGCCTAAGTGCTGCCCTCAGAGTGAAAACAGAGACTTTCACTTGTCTCCGGCGGCTGCTCTTGGCATTCCACCTGCTCTCGAGGTGGTCTAAGGGGCAAACGACTCTTGTCCTACTAATCAGTTCCAGGGACAGGGACCAGGCCAGTCACCGCAAGGGCGGACCTGCGAGGGTTTATTACACACTGCTCCCCGCGGGGCCACGAACTTGGTGGGCCCTGCCTGCAGTTAGGACCGGGCTGCAGCTGAGTCTTCTAGGGGGCTCTGATTCTGGGCCCAGTTGGGGCTCATTTGAATGAGAACCCCTAGAATAGCTTTTCTCCTCAGCCCCCTGGAATTGCCTTGGGGTCTGATCTGGGGTAGGAGGAAGCTACTACACAGTCGGGAGCTCCTGGTGGGCCCGGCAGGGCCTTGGGGCTGTCCCTGACTCAGGACTACAGGTTCAAAGGAGTATTTGATTTCTTAAAGTTAGAAAATTTAAAACGTAGTCTTTCTTATGCTTTTAAGTACAGCTGACAATAAATCTAGCAGCTGACAGCATTCATTTTCAACTTAAAGCGTTTGATTCCATTTTGAGCTGTCATCTCGCCCGGCTGGTCCGTCGAAAGGCTTGGAAGCCTTCCTGGATCCCGTCATAGTCTCGGCCTCTCCGCAATCCAGTCCAGGCAGGGAACCCTCCCCACAGCCGCCGCTTCCATCCAAATGCTCATCATCTCAGGGACAGTGACAGCTTAGGAAGCAGTGTTCGAACGTGACGTTTTCTCAGAAACACTGAGACTTGGTTCTTCGCATACTCCCGTTGCTGCGAGCGCTTTGACTACGCGTCGAGGGCAAGAGGCCCCTCTCGCCACCCAGCCAGAACATTGCAAGGGGAGCCCTTCTCTGTCTTTCTGGCTCACTCTCCATCTGAGGGGCAGGTTCAGAGCGTGCGTTGCGGGGGACACAGGTGCCGCACACCCTGTCCTCAGAAGCCCGGCGGCCCATCTGATCACCCCACTCTGTCCATCCCAGAGCTGACCTTGGGTCTGGCTCTGCCCTTGCATTCTCCGGTCTCATCCCAGGCCTGGGAGTGAAGTGAGAGGACTCGCCCACCTGCGGTGGCCTCTCCGCCCACCCCTCTGAGCTCCCCCGAGTCAGCACCCGAGTGTCATCACACATAGCTCATCTTTTAGGGCAGCTCCCATGACCTTTTACATATTTTGTAAAACTATTTTCATATGGATGAGTACTTCCGTGAGAAGTGACTTTTCAGGTATGATTTGGAAGAGAAATTCATTGCTACAAAGTTAGGAAAACTTCCAACATTAAACATGCACACAGCGCATGAACTTCTACAATAATAGATTATTAAAGAAGTCTACAAAGAGTTTTTAATGGGCGCCCTTCCCACGCTGTCCCCCAATGACAAGCAATGATCCCTAACTATCGGGGAGGGGTGGGATTGAGTTATAAGCTAAAGGCATCCAGGGTGCACCCCTTGCTCACAGGCCTGAGCCTTTCTAACAACACGGGTTCGGGGCTGGACAGTGTCCGCCCAGCCTGTTGAAAACCAGTAGTTGTGTAACACTCTGACTAGTTAATTTGAAAGTTTCCCTTTGGGATCTATATATTTAATTTCAGGACCTTAATTCCTGAGAAGTTTATTCAATGAGGAACAGGCGTGGGGAATTCAGCGGACAGCAGGAAGATGCCCACCAGTCCAGCTACCCAGCCCTGTGTCTTTAACAGCCCCAGAGCTGGGAGCGTGACCGCTGCGCTGTTTGGTTTGCGTGTGTGTGTCGGGGCACAGGGGTTTCTGCTTTCACTCAAGTTGATTTATTTTTCTTTTCCTTGGTAATTGTTAAAGAACAAAATACAGCCTTCTGTGACCTTTTTGGAACTTCTGGGAAAGTCCCCTTGCAGCAGATTGCGGAATCAGGGAAGAGTTTGGAGCAGGGCTGGAAACCGTTTTCCACAACCTTCCCTCCTGGGCTGTGTCTGGGCTCACACGGCCCCTGGGCGCCTGGACGAGCGCGGAGGCCGTCCTCCGCAGAAGGAGCCAGGCCAGAGGGGCTTGTGCTGGCACGAGGCACACGGAAACCTTGCTGATGGCGTGGAAGGACGGCTACACCGCATGGCGCACGGAATTCTCCTCCTCACCTCTAATTACAAAGACGAAAATGTCACTGAAAAAACAATGTTTACGACGTCTTAATATAAGAGTCACATATAACCCAAAGCCACCACTTACGCTTTGGAGGCCAAGTACTTAGAGAAGTTTCCGCTTCCCCCCACGTCCAGGGAGGCAGCGTGGTCTCAGTGAGGACACTGTCCTAGATGAGAGACCTGCAGACCCGGCTGGGGGCTCGTGCTCCTTGGATGGGGGCCTCCTAGAAAAGAGGGAGGAACGTTACTGGGGTTGGTTAGATCAGGGCAGCAACGGTGCCCGCGCGTCCTTCTCTGGCTCACTGCTGGCATGTTCCTGGCTCCGGCTCCGTCAGTGACATTCATCAGTGACCAGTGAGGACACCTTGCACCTCCCGGGGCTCATGCCCCAGTGCCTGCCTGACACTGAGCTGGTGGGGCGGAGCGGTTGCAGACTCATTCCTCCCCACCGCTCTCTGGGTCTGCTCGGACCCCGGAAGGGACGCAAAGCCGTTGTGATGTGAGGACTATTGTGGCCTCTGCGTCCCCCAGACCCTGGGCTCTGTGTGGCTCCCCGGGCGCAGGAACTTGCCATCACTTCAGAATTCTTTTGTTTCTCTGCCTTCATGCCGGAGCATAGCCCGCAGCTGGCATTCCATTCATGGGGCTGCCCTCCGGTGATCTAATCATGTCCAAAGGCTCCACCTCCCAACAGCATCGCCTTGAGGGTTAGAATGTCAGCTTATGAATTTCGGGCTAGCGCACTGCCCGTGGGCATTTTTCTCATGGGGTCTCACACTGGGGAGTGTGTCGTGTCTTTCCATGAGACACGTGCTCTCCTCTTGCTGGCCTCTCCCTCAGCCTCCCGACTTCATGAAGCCTGACACAGTCTTCTGCACACCCACCTTCTAGAAAGCATTTGAGACGGTTCATAAGATGCATGAAATACAGCCAGGTAAGGTAAATTATTTTCTGACTAGATGAATTCTCATTCCTTCTACATCTGAGAACCTGAAAGTTGATGCACCAGAGATGCCTTCTACATAAAAATACACATCAAGAAACAGTCTCAAGGACCAAATCTAAACCCGGTTTCATACCTGTGTTATCTTCTCCACTCACTGGCATCCATGGCACTTCAAGACAGGTCCCCTCAGCTGCGTTTGTGCCACCAAAGGACATACGAACACTTGTGTCATCCAAACTTTGGCCTGATTTGAGCCCAGCCCTGGAGATAAAAGGTGCCTATAAATGCTACAGCCAATGACAAGCATCTTCCTTACTCAGCCCCGGATGGGGCAGTGCTACTTGCCCTGAAGCCTTTGAGAATATGTGTAGTGTTTCATGGAACACCCAATTTCTGTAGCAGTTAAGGATCTGGATTTCAAGGGCAGAAACGAACTCTGGTTAGTTTATATAGGAAAGAAATTCAGTGGGAGATGCAAGGTGGCTCACAGCAGCTGC
Organism: Avahi laniger; assembly: GCA_963575035.1. Classification (NCBI taxonomy): domain Eukaryota; kingdom Metazoa; phylum Chordata; class Mammalia; order Primates; family Indriidae; genus Avahi; species Avahi laniger. Next base: position 23,972 of record CAUYSK010049783.1, on the reverse strand, counting down.
AAAAAGCGTTTCAAGACAGACTCTGGAAGGGGCAGAAACAAGGGGTTTGGGGTCACCCCGCTGGGACTTGGTCCCATTTTTGCTGCTGATTTCCCGCCAGTGAGTCCTTGACATAGTCACACTGGAGTCACAAAACTGCCATTTGTCAACGATGCAGTTGCCGTGGCTCACTCCCTCCAGAGTGGAAATTCCTAGACCTCCGTACTAAGTCATGCCCCCTAAGTGGCTGACTGAAAGCTCCAAGAAATCTAGATCTGTGAGCTTTTGAAATAGCAATGGTTTGCACGGCATTGCTTAGAAATTATGGTAGCTACAACGCACCGTAGTGTTTTGTTGAGTCTTTGCTGAGTGATTATTTAGGAGGCATCGTCCAGACATTCTCCAGACAAAATTCCACTGGTTCTGAACACACGTTTGTTTATCTATGAACCAACAACAGAAATAGTGTCTACAGTAGTTTATTTGCTGGTGTCCACTTCCTTCATTTCTGGGGACAGAGTGAGTCAAGTACTACCCAAGGGAAAATTATCATGTGTCTATACATCTCTGTAGAAAGCTACTTATTGGTCCAATGGATCACAGACAAATTTGGAGAGACTTAGAAAGAGCTGACTCAAAAGGGACCTTAGAGATATTCCACTCCGATTTCTTTTTTTCTTTTTTTTTTTGAGACAGAATTTCACTGTGTTGCCCAGGCTAGAGTGCCATGGCATCATCCTAGCTCACAGAAACCTCAAACTCCTGGGCTCAAGCAATCCTACTGCCTCAGCCTTCTGAGTAGCTGGGACTACAGGCATGTGCCACCATGCCCAGATAATTTTTTCTATATATTTTTAGTTGTCTGATTAATTTCTTTCTATTTTTAGTAGAGATGGGGTCTTGCTCTTGCTCAGGCTGGTTTCAAACTCCTGAGCTCAAACAATCCGCCCGCCTCGGCCTCCCAGAGTGCTAGGATTACAGGCGTGAGCCATCGTGCCCGGCCCGATTTCTTAATTTAAGAGGAAACTGAGGCCCAGAGAGTATGATGCTACTTGCAGGTCTAGGCTGGACTGGAACTCAGACTCAACTCTTCTTGGAACTCTAAGACTGTGGGTGCAAGTTCTGGCCAACTTAATGACATGAACAACCTCCTCGAAGCCTAGCGCCTAGATAGTTCTCAAGCACTTTCTAATGGCTTCATGGTCTCTTCCCTTTTGACTTGGTGTTTGCTTTACCCATTGCAAACACCAAACTTCCAAAACGTGCTAATGCTGCCTTAGTTTTGAGGGGCCCCCCCAGGCTCTCCAGACTTGGCTAGTTTCTGTTGGTGCACAGTCAGATTTCTGCATCTGGCAAGGACCCTTCTGCCCCCACGCCTGTTTCCACGACGCCCTGGCATTCGGGAGGGAAGCGCTCTTCCCGCAGAGTAGGCGCAGGCAGCAGTGGGCCAGAGCTGCACAGCTGGGATTCATTCAGCGGGAGCCGGGGTGGGCAGGCCCCACCCTCAGAGGAAACTTGTTCTCTGTCAAGTGCAAGCCAAGGGCATCTGTCCCACACCTTCTTTACACGAAATGTTCTCCTGGCTTCTTTGGAAAGTAACTTTATACTAGCCCATCCAAGCTGGGGCAAGGAGTTGAAATTTTAGCATAGGCCCATTGGAAAGCAGGAAGAAAAATTAAACAGCTCAAGATTATCTTTTTTGTCCGTTCCAACGCATTACATGGCTCCCAGCTGGAGTGTGGAGCGTGAACTGCGTAGCTCGTGCTCAAACAGCTGGAACTGATAAGTGGACCCCATATTAACCCATTGCTTCCGGGACCTAGGATTTTCTAAACTCAAAGCACTAATTTTTTCAACCTTTTACCTCTCCTTTCTGCCTTTTAAGGAAGCAGGGAACGTGTGTGGGCACAGAGCAGCGTCAGAACGCCTCTGCTTGCTTCGTGCAGTGAACTTAGGAGCTCAGAGAGGAAGGAAAACCCAATTGGAACGGCCCACTGGTTAGTGCTGCTGCCAGGGGTACGGAGACCTGTGTGTCCCGTCTAACGCAGCACCTTTTCCTCCAGCCTCTGGAAGACAAAACCCTGAATAACACTGACTCTCCTTGAACTGACGAAATAAACATGGAGACCTTGGCCTAGAGAGGTGACATTCCCAATCACCCAGGAGGGGGACGGGGGGTCCCAGGAGAGTGAACTCCCCCTTCAACTGGCCCAGCACAGGCCACGGCAGAGGAATGAGAGGTGGTGGGCGCGTGGGCGGTGGGTGGGGGTGCAGGGTGTCAGAAGAGGCCAGAACCGAATAGGTCAACTTCTCGCCCTGCCCCCCTTGGCCTAATGTTTCTCTTGCCCCTCTTCAGAGAGCCACAAGGAGCTCACCCAGGAACTCCCTGACAGAGAGACTATAAAAGGGAACCAAATAACTGCAAGGTCAAAGCAAATCCCTCCCCCCCAAGTTGGGCTGTTTCCACATCTGCTAACCCCTGGCTCACGGGCCCCAGGCGGTAGAACCGCACACGGAACATCCTTCACCCAGGAAAGGTCTCTGCGTCTCACACCAAGTCGTCCCTGCTTACGCTCCCCACCAGGCGCACATGGGTCTGCTGAACGGCTGATGAGCAACGTGCCTCCACTTTCCAGCGAGTTGTGGGTGTTGCTCAGAGCCCCGGGGCCGAGCCCGGCACACACCAGGCACCTGTTTTGCCCCGTTTGCCTATGCATTGGCCGGCCTGGCCACCCACTTCCCCTTCTGTGGGTCCCTGTCCTGGGCCAGGAGGCCAGAGGCCTCTGTTTTAGGCAAGCTTGGCAGCGGGGAGAGGCTCCCCGTATGTAAGACCGGTGAACACCTCCCCCGGGCCCAGGGCCGGGCTCTGGGAGTCCACAGCAGGGGCCACGGAACCGGCCTTGTGCGGAAGGAAGGCCGGGAGGAGTGGTTCTGTCACCACAAACGCGGCCTTTGCTAGACGTTTACCCGGGGTCTTGGGGTTTCAGTACCATGTGTGAGACGGCGAGAGAGAGAGCAGCTGTCAGGGACAGAGGCCCGAGGCCAAGGTGGCGGACCCCACCTCTGCCTGCGTGCCGGTGAGGAGGAGGGACAACTGGCGCATCCCCAGCAGGGCGCGCAGAGTTTATGGATCCTTTCCTCTAGGACAAGAGCCCAGGGGTGTGGCAGGGAGGGGGAAAGAGAGGAGAAAGAAGAGTGTGTGACCTCCTTTACAATAGTGCCCTGGGCAACCCAGAGAGCAAACGGTGAAGCCATCTTAAAAAAAAAATGTTAATAAGAAAATGAAGTCAGGAGCATGAACATTCTTTGCTTTAGATCCGTCATTCATCTGCTTATGAGCGCCCTAAAGACAGCGCGGATTTATTCAGAAGCCCAGGGCGACGTGCAAAGCGGCGGAGAAGCAGGCAGGAAGAGGACAGCTCCGCAGGCTCGCGGGTGACAGGGAGGACGTCCCCGGAGACACAGACTCCCTCCCGGCCTGCAGGGACGCTGCACCTCTGCGTGTGGACAGGCAGACGCCCAGGGGGACGGACGGGCGGCCACACGATGACACCCAGTGCCCATGGATTAGGCTACAGGCCCACACCCCACCCACAGGCACGCCCCCACCCTCCGCCCCGCAGGGACAGCCCGTGAACCTGACCCCATGCTGACTGTGAGCAGAAGGAAAGGGGGGACATTGAATCTCTGATGGAGCCACCACCTGATCATCAGCCTGCCCTGATTTTTCATGGGCCACCGATCATTTTTGTGACTGGTGAATGAATGAGCATTATCTACGCAATACCACTTCGGCAGAAAAGGCCCAGCCTGGAGCGAGTCTGGCCCCGTGCCGTCGGGGTGGGAGGTTGGGGGTGGGCATGGCAGCCACTGTGTGCTCCATGTGGCTCCAGGGCTGCCCGGCCAAGCCAGACCCAGCAGCGCTGTGAGCGCAGGCGGCTGGGCAGTATTCCCTCCTGCCTGGCCGGAGGGGCTGGGGCTGGGGCTCGGGCAGGCAGAGGGGTCCTGCCCTGTGCGTCTGTCCTTGGCACCGAGCCTGCTGTGGCCATTGGGGCATCTCTGCTCACTGTGCTCCCCAGACCCACGGAGGAGGGCGCAGGCCCCCAGCCCGTTCTGGGGGAGGGAACGAAACGCCTTGATCTGTATGAAAGAATCACCTGTTTCCCCGGCAGGAGCCAGGCCCTCGTCCCAGCAGGCTGCGGTCCTCCGCAAGGCTCCTCCAGGCTTGGAGGCAGGCCTCCGTCAGTCGAGTTTGGAGTGATAAGGGGCTGCTTGCTGTTTGATAAGCGGTGGGCAGGCACCTTCCTACAGGGGCCTCTGTCACAGCGTATTCCTGTCCTGCTGTCTCTCCAGTGCTGTCACTAGTCCCCAGGGCAGCAGAAGCCTCCGGCTGCCTGCTGGGGCCAGATAATGCAAGCGCTGGGCTGCAGTCACATTTAATCTTCCTAAGCTGTCACATCTCATGGGCCTCAGCCTGTGGAAGGCTCTGCTCCCTGGGGAAGAGCTCAGCCCTGCCTTCGCGGTTCCCCATCTGTGTGCCAAATGGCTCCAGCTCCCGACATCCTCGACGGGGCCGTCCGCTAGGTGGGTGACGTCAGACAGGGCACTGCCAGCCACCAGCTGACCACTCCTGGGTTGCTCGCCCTCCCTTCCGCAACGTGCAATTTCATCTCAGCATTACCTGACACGAAGACCCGACCCAGGTCAGGGCTTCCAAAGGCTAATGTGATCTCCGCCGGCCTCAGCACCGGCTCAGAAGCTGGCTCTGAGGAAAAGCAGACTTTCCCAGCCTGTACTTTTCTTTCTCTGGTTCTGTAATCTCTGTTGCCAGGCACTTTCCACCGGATGTGACTTCATCGTGGACATAAGGCTCCATCGGTTCTGCACGTGGGGCCCAAGCCAAATAGCTTTCTGACCGACTGCACCCTGCAGCCAACAGGCCTTTCTTTCCAGCCCTTGCTGCCTGGCCCCTCCTGAGGCCCCCTCTGCTGGCGGCCTCCCCCCGTGGCCCCGGGAGTCGTGTGCCAGCCGGCCAGGCATCTGTACTTATGGGAGATGTAAACTCGGAAGCTTAGCTGACATTTCTGCTTAGCACTCTAAAATAATTGATGATGGAAAATAAAAACAGAATTTGTCCAGCTAGTCCTACATAAGTTGGTAACTTGTGCCTTCCTAAGTTCAATTACCAGCTTTGCAAGTTGCCTGGGTCTGTGCGCCTCTTCCTCTGCCTCGTGCGCAGTTTGGAGGTGTCCTCAGCAAGGAGCAGCCTCTGTTGTGCAAGGAGCACAGCCCCCCACGATGCTCCAACGTGCAACGTGCTTTCAGGTCGATTTTCTGTGTTTGTTTCTTTCCCTCCAGAGAGGCAGCCTGGAGCTGCAGTGGGCACCCAAATGTTTCTGGATGAATGTGTGCGCAATGCAGCGAGTGGCCTGCAGCCATGTGGGAGAAAGATCTGGTCCACTGCAACACTGAAAACCAAAAAGTGCATGTTCTCTTACAGCCCACTGGGCCCCCACCGATTTCTTTCACAAGCGGTCCACCCTGGGACCTCGCACGCAGACCACCTGTCTGCTCCCCACACACCAGGACGCCCAAACTGGCAATGCTGAGGACATCTTCCCGGACGCACATTGTGAGGAAGCGTTCACAGGTAGACGGCGGGGCAGGCGGCGCAGCACCCAGCCAGACCGTGGAGAATAAAACAGGCCGATGACCGGCTCGTTGCGGGTTTCTATCATGGCGTCTCCCGGGCCGCATTTCTGGAGCAGCAGGAGCGTGAAAGCCATGACCACTCGCCGCCTGCCTCCCAGATGGTGGTTATAGCACACGCCTCTGCACCCCCATCCAAAGAGCCAGGAAGAGGCCTCATGCAGGGCCCTTGTGCCTGTTGTCTTTGGGAGGCTGGCGGGAAAGAACAGCGGCTTCTGTGGGAACCGGCTGGGCTGAAGGGAAGTCGTCGGCCGCAGCCCTGGGGCAGCGAGCGAGCCTAGGCGGGCTGGACGCGCCAGCTGTCCCCGTGCTCTTGATCCTCACGGTGCCTACGCAGCACCTTTCCTTCCTGACCAGCTGGTCGTCAGAGCCGCTGCCGGGAGCCAGGGAAGGCCCCTCCTTCAGGTCACAGGGCCTTGCTATTCCGGATGAATCTCTCAAGCCAGGCTGCCGCCCCGCCAGCACCGCCTGGGACGACCAGCCCTGCCCAGCCCTCGGAGTCTGACTTTGTCCTACCTCAGGTCCAAGTTCCTCTGACGCCTCCCTGCGGCCTGTGTCCCCTGTCCCCATGCCCGTCCAGCTTCATGTTCCCCCTTCCACAGTGGACCCCACTGTCTTTGTTGCACCCCCTAAAGCCCCCCATTGGGTCCTTTGCAGATTGTTCCCTCAGCCAGTGGCAACAGCTCACATGGCCGTCCCCCCACCCCAGGGGGTCTTCCCTTCGGCCTCAGGCCCGGGCCACATCCCAGCTCCTCCATTCGGCTGTCTTGTCGGACCTGAACCTCCTCTCAACTGCCCCCTTCTCTGAACTTCTACGGCCTTTATGTATGAAGCAGAACTTGACAGCGTTTTTGCCTCCAAGCCCCTGTAATAAACCCTCTGTGGAGAGGCGCAGTGGTGGCAGGGAGGGAGTCCCCTGCAGGTGGGATCTGATCCTGGTCTCCCTCCTCTCCATTAGCCGTTGAGCAAATGATCCCACCCACGTTCCCAGCTGGGGAGCAATCTGCAACCGCCACCACCCAGGGGACCGAAGAGAGTGTAAACTTTTTTGGTTGTCACAACTGGGACCTCGAAGGCCGGGACACTGTACAACACCCTGCCATGCACAGGTCAGTCCATGACAAAGGATTGCACAGCCCCAAACGTCAGCAGTGACAGCCCTGCCCTGCCCCTGACCTAGTCTCATCTGTGCGAGGAGAAAGGCTGAGAAAAATCAGCTAAGACAACATGCGTGAAAGCAGATGGAAACTGCGAATGCTGGGCCCACTGATGCTATTTATTAGACTCCGCTCCCAGCACAGAATCTCTTGCAGTATTTCTTCGTGAAGTCAGGTGAGTGGCCGATAATAGGTGACACCAAATGAAGGCTTCTTATGGGTGACCTCGCTGGATCCTCAGAGAAGCTCAACGACATGGGCACTAGCGTGGTCCCTGCTTTTCGGAAGAGAAGATGGGCTTGGACCATGGAGGGAGCAGTCCAAGGCCACACACCCAGGCCGTGGCGGGGGCTCCTTGGCTCACACGTCCATCATGGGTCGCATCACCTTGAGATGCTGCATGTAAAAGCATTTGAAAACACTGACACACTGGACAAATGTGATCGCAGTTCTGCACCTGTGACCCCTCTTATGCCACCTCTGCCCAATAGCATGGTGTTGGGTGTGACTTAGACCCAGCAAACGCCTGCAGATGAATGAAATGTGAGTTACTGCGTGGAACCTAGAGAGGCTGAGAAAGGGGAGGCTGTCATGTGGTCTGGAAGCCAAATTACCAGATCTGTGCTTGGAAAGCCCGAGAAGTAGGGAAGAGCCTCAGCGGTCCCAGAGATGCCTGAGACCTTGTGAGTTAAGGGGGACTCACCACCTGTCACCGGCTTGACCGCCATTTTCAAGGGACATTAAGCCCCTGAGCACTTTGCCTGGACGCTGTGCAGAGTTCACGCAGGTCGCAAACGGAGTCCACACAACCAGGGCCTGGGGACACTTTCCTTCTAGTGCCAGCAGCCGAGGGGACAGGCCTCGGAGCTGACACCCCAAGGGGGCGCTGACAGCCTTCAGGAGCAGATGTCCACGACAGGACTCTGCCCTGCAGTGATGCCATGCCCTCCATTGAGAAGGATTTTAATCTCCAGGGAGTGTCTGCCAAGTTCCCGCCAGGACACTTGTCCACGAGGACGGGAGGTCCCGCCTCAGCCACACACCAGGTACCGAGCCGCAGTTAGCCATCGTCTTTCTGTGCTCCGGTGGCAGGCAAAAGCGTCATGCCTTGCCTATTGTGACCTGGCCAGCTCTGGAGAACAAACTCACATGTGGTCATTCATCGTTCCGTCTTTGTTTTTCCATTTGGGAAGCAAGAAATTAAATTGTCTCTGAAGAGAATCTCTTTCCAAGCTTCTCCCCTGAAGATCATTCTGGGACCAAAAACAGTCATCCCTATGCCCTGGGCATTAAAGCCTTTAAGACTGATGACATTCTCAAAATTCTCTGAGTCACATGTAGGAGACCACATAATCCTTCTGGCAGCAAAAACCTGGTAGGAAAAGCATCGGTCCAATAGGAAGATAACGTATTGCCCGTTCCTCCATAAGTAAAGCGGCCACATCAATTTCTCTTCTGCCAGTGAAAGATGCCCCGTTTATCAAGTGCGCAATGAGTAATGACTTTCCTTGGGGCAGCAGTTCTTAAGATAAAGTGTTACTGCTCTAGCTACATTATTATAAACAACATCCAATTTATGGAGTTAGGAAGCAGATGCATTTCTCGGTCATGTGTCACCATTATCTAGAACGAGCCATAAAATCTAGGCTGTCATGTATTTTCTGGCTGCAAACTTCAAGCAATTAATTGTCCTATAAAACAGTCTTGATCACAAATCCCATTTAGAAATTAGTTGTTCAATATGATGATTAAATTCTAGAGCTGGAACGTGCCGCGGCCAAATGTGAATGGCCAATATGACAAATCGTATACAACTTTTCAGACGGAAGGAACTGTTTGAGACGCTGGGGATTTTTGGTGAATTTCAAATGAGGCACCTTCACCTTGAGAGAGCGCTGCGATCTTGCCTCGCCTTCCAGAGGTGGACGACTCACCGGTATGTTCCTGCATCCAAATTCCACGGCTGGTCCCCATCCCTGAGTCGCTGTTACGGGGTGGTGGACACACCCTTCACCCTGGTGGGTGGCAGACTGTCCACCCCTCTCTCCCGAAGGTCTGCGTTACCACCCTGCCTTTCTCCCCAGCTCGCGGAAGCCATAGAAAGCTACGAGTCTGCGGGATCTTAACTGAGAACTCGCGGACATAAGACAGTGGGAGAATAAATCTTGCAGTAAGATTTGAAAATGTGGCCCTCTGTCATATGATGTCTATGCCACCAGAAACTGAGGGGAAAGAGCGATAAGTGCTGGGGCATTGTCACTCGCTAATAGGTTATTTTAAATATATGGGCAGGGCCACTCTTGAGATTTTCATCCATACTATGTGAGCAAAAAATGGTTTTCTTCTATCGCTTCATCTGCAAAGCCTGCGTTGACATTCGGTTTGCCTCTAGGCATGTCCATTTCTCTCTTTGGCCATTTCAGAAGTGCTGTCTTTTGTGCACCTGGGGCCTCTGTGGGATGGCAGCGAATTCGAAGATGGATTTTGCTCCATTGAATATGTTCCATCACATTTAAAACTAAAGAGCCAAGAGAGAAGAAACCCCCACTCGCTGAGGGTGAGTGTGCGCTGCTTGTGAAAATTGGGAAAGATGACGTCGCAGTAGGATGCAAAACTCCCATTCCTTGACCCAGCCATTCACTTCTAGGAATTTATCCGATGAAAGAAAATTAGTGCGTGCATGTGCGCATGTGCCAGCCACGGTCCATCCATGCGCGTGTGTGCGCATGTGCCAGCCACGGTCCAGGCTGCCAGGGTCCTGAAGCACGACTGGGAATCCAGAACGGGGCAGCTGTGGGGACCACCGCTTTGTTCCTTGTACTTTAATAAACAGCTATTTGCTGTCGCCCCAGCTACTCAGGGGGCTGAGGCAGGAGGATTGCTTGGGCTCAGGAGTTCAGGGTTGCGGTGAGCTAGGATTGTGCCACGGTACTCCAGCCTGGGCGACAGAGAAAGACCCGTCTCTTAAAAACAAAAACAAAACCCACAGCTGTGTCCTTTTTTGTGGTACTGAATGCTCACTTCCTTAGAATCGTGAGGGTTGCTTAGGGGGTCGGTAACAGCGTCACCCCATCCCCACCCAAACTCCTTTCAGTATTTCTCAACAGAGGTGCTACTGGCATTGCAGCAGGAAAAATCCTGGTTTCAAGGGCTGGCCCGACAGCGAAGCACTTTTAGGTTCCTGGTTCTTCGAACGAACACCGCAGGACCCCATCCAATCCTGTGACAGCCAGCGATGCCTCTCCAAACCACTACAGGAGCCGCGAGAGGAATGAGAGGGCTGACATCCAAATAGAGCTGAGCTGATTCTCAAAGCCTTCTGACCTGACTCTTCTCTCAATCCGTGCCCTCTTCTCTAGGTGACGGGGACTGACTCGAATACCCACACGTTGGCATGACGGCTCTCCCGTTCCTTATTCCTAGCTTTGCAATACTCCATCCCTTCGTAACCCATCCCTGTGGCTATCTGGAACCTGTGGCCTTGAGTGATTCTGTGATGCCATAAATCTTAGGGTGTCAGAGGATGAGTCAAAGCCCCAATATTTTAACACACTCATTCATTCATTCATTCATTCATTCACTCATTTATCCATCCATCAAACCAATACTTGTTAAGAGTGCACTGTGTTGGGCACGGGGTTACAACAACGAGCGGAGCAGGGAAAGAATAGGCTGAGCAGAATTTGTTGTGGAGGAACTGCCTAGACTATGCAATCGGAGAAGGTCCTTCGTGAAATGATGTGTGAGCACAGATCCCCGGGCTGGGCAGGGGCGGTCAGCCAGACGAAGGGGCGGTCGCGGTGGCCTCCGACCACTCTCGGTGGAAGGGAAAGCACGTGCCAAGCCCTGTCTGGGATGCCACTGGGGCGTGGGAGGCCCTGATAGAGGCCAGTGTGGCCCAGTGCAGGGAACACAGGCATGTGAACAAGGGCCCTGTGGGCATGTTCGGGAATCGGTTCTCGTTTAAAGAGCAAGGGGAAGGCCTTGGCGGGCTTTACGCAGAGGCGCAGGATGGGATGTGTGTTTGGAAAGATCACTGCAGACGCGGTGTGCGAGTCAGACGGGAAGAGAATCTGACTGGATCCGAAGAGGAGGCTCCTACCGCTATCTCGTCAAGAGAGGAAGGAGCTGGGTCGAGAGGGGCGCAGTCGGGGTGGGGTGGGGGGCGGGCAGACTTGATAGAGCAGTCGGTGCCTGGGGACGCCTTGGCGTGCGTGGTGAGGATGAAGGAGGTGACAAGGGTGGTCCTCAGGTCTCTTGCTTGGCTGACTTCCAGGCTGGAGGCCACAGCCTAGCATGGACGTGGGACCTCAGAACGGTCACGGGGGGCTGGCCATGAGCGATGGGAAGGGCCCACGAGTTCACTCTGAACAGTTTGGCCTCCAGGTGTCTTTGAGACCATTGAGGAGAAGTGAAACAGGGAATGACCTTGGCAGAGGGAAAGGAGGGAACGGAGAGATCAGAGAAGACGTGGCAATATTGGGCTTGCTAGTCTCTGTGAACATTTGCTTTCTGTCACATTTTCCTTTTCTTAGTGGTTCTGCCAGATGCTGGGGTGGCCGTTCAGTGTGACAAGCAATAAGAGAGGCTCCAGAGTCCACCAGCATGAGAACAAGAAGGAACTAGAATTTCTCCTTAAAGATGGTGTTTGGCCAGGTGCGGTGGCTCATGCCTATAATCTGGGAGGCCAAGGCAGGAGCATCGCTTCAGGCCAGGAGTTCGAGACCAGCCTGAGCAAGAACAAGACCCTGCCTGTACACAAAATGAAAAAATTAGGCGGGCATGGTGGCGCCTGTAGTCCCAGCTACTCAAGAGGCCAAGGCAGGAGTCTGAGGTTGCAGGGAGCTGTGATGATGCCGCTGCACTCTAGCCAGGCAACAGAGCAAAACTCTGTCTCAAAAAATAAAATAAAATAAAGATTGTGTTTGAAATAGGATTAAAAGTGCAGTCTTCCCTCAGTATCCACCAGGGACCTCCAGTGGATACCAAACTCCATGATGCTTAAGTCCCTGTTACAAAGCGTCCTGGTATTTGCATACAACCTCTGCACTTCCTCCTGTCGACTTTAAACCATCTCCAGGTTATTTGTGATGCCTAGCACAATGTGCCTTCTATGTAAATAGTTGTTATACTGTATTGTTTAGGGAATAAAGACAAGAAAAAAAAGTCGGTACATGTTCAGTATAGATGCAAACATCCATTTTTTCCCTGAATATTTTCAAACTGTGGTCAGTTGAATCCACAGATACAGAGGGCTGACTGTAATAATTTTCCCTTTGAAAACCAGAATAGCATCACCTGTAGACAGTCTAGGACATTTCAGTGAACCAGCCATACTGATGGATTAGAAATTAAAATTTTAGGAAAAAATGTCTAGAAGCATTTTCACTCATTAAGACTGCCTAAGCGCCCTAATGACCTGGCTCTGCAGGGAAGATGAGCCTGGGCTTTCCTAACAGGAGGTGAAGGTCGAAGACTTCCCAGGGAAGATACTCTGAGGACCCCGCTCTGATCGCTTTCCGGCCTGGGGCCATTAGCTAATGAGAATCGCTTTGAAGCCATCCGTGCTTCCTGAGGGCTCCAGGTCACTTGGAAAGTTTAGGCCATGGGGTATCTTCCAACACTAACAACCACTCTCTGAGTCTCTGGACACCAACTGGGTGTCCAATGATTCAATTCAATTCTGACCTTAATTGCCTGGAGTTAGCCCAGACCCCCAGGGCACATACCACCTCTCATGGCAGATGCTGGTCGCAAGTCCTGGGCCTCTTGTACTTCCGAACAACTGGTTAGAAACTGGGTGTCCCCCTAATACCAGATAAAGAGGGACATAGGGTGAGGTCTCTAAGGTCCGTGAGCCCAGGAGCTTCTTCCCCTGTGGAGCTGGGGCTCACCAGTTCTCCAAACCCCATTATTTAGAAGCTTGTATGGAGGTTTTATTACATAGGCATGATGGATTATTAACGCAATAATCTCCAGCCCCTCTCCTCTCCCCAGAATTTAGGTGGGGGGGTGAGGCTGAAAGTTCCAGGTTTCTAATCAGTCTTCGGTCTTTCCAGGGACCAGCTCCCCATCCCAAAGCTATCGTGGGGCCCTCAGAGAGTTGCCTCATTAGAACAAAACTTGCCTCTCATCTCCACTATAACACAGGAAATTCCAGGTGCGTTGGGAGTTTCATGTCAGGAACCGGGGACAAAGGCAAAATATATATTTCTTAACGTGCACCAGGCGGCTAGTGCACTCGGAGGTGCTCCCTGCGTGGGTGCGTCCGTGGGAGTCCTAGGAGTGATCTGCAGCTCAACTGCTGCAAGGACCCCGCCTGCCCCAGTGAGCGGCTCCTGCTCCCTGCGGCAGAGGGAGCTGCAAGCAGAGCTCCTGAGTCTGCTGGGACTTACCTGCCCCAGACTGTGTCCGCAGCCACTGGCCGGGCCAGGAAGCCCCCAGTGCAGGCAGCTCAGGACTTGCTCAGAGGAGAGGGTGTGCGTGGGGAGGAGGCCGTGTTCACGCCACATGTTCGTGTTTCTGGTGAATGGTGATCGCACCGAAGTGGGAACTCCCATCCCAGGCATGTTTGCAGTCGCTGGAGTGAGGGTGACAAGGGTGACACTCACTGCTGGATAAGCTCCTGCTGGTGCCAAACATCTGCTAATCCTCCAGCCCTGGAGGGAGACAGGACCAACCCTCAGGCTCCTAGAGGTTTGAAAACTTGCTCAAGGTCACAGAGACAGGAAGAGGCAGGGGCAGGATTCATACCCACGTTTGTTGGTGCCACCATCTATGTCCTTTCTTGATGCCTCCAGACTCACGTCAGGGGCCCAGACGCCAGACTCAAGAGCTGATCCCTAGAGGCCGACCAGACACAAACAGCAGCCACAGCCCAAAAATGCCCAGGAGGTTTGGTTCTCGGGGAGAGCAGTCTGAGGCCTGCAGCAGCCCACAGCTCTGCCCCTTTATTCAACCCGCAGATGCTTCCACCACCGTCTCTGCGGAGCCCCCAGCCCTCGACCCCACACTGCCCTCCCCTCCCTGAGCTCCTGTAACACTTTGTAGTCGCACCATTATCTTTCTTAAACACTAGCTGCTTAAGCATCTTGTCAGCGGGGAAAAAAATAAACCAGATGAGCATTCAACTTTAAACTACTTCCATCCTCTAAGTTCTTTTTTTGACGTTTGTGGGAGGCTTTCCATAGATTTCCACATCTTGGGAAACAGTGTGCACGCGGCCTTCCGTGATCTCCTTCTAGACACGATTCGGCGGCACATTTCCATGTATGGACTTCAGCGTGCCACGTCCAGCGGCGCTGCCTTGGTCTGTCCAGAGCGTTTCGGGGCTTGCTTAGTCATCGGGGGAGCGCCGGGCATCTGGGCCGCTTCCAGCAGCTGCTATTATAAATAGCAGTGCTGCCTCCTGGTTGCTTTTGCATTTACTCTCCCATGCTTAGCTGTTTAACTGTTCCCTGCGGCTAGTCCTGCCCTCCCCAAAGGTAGGGATGCGGTTTAACCTTTTGTGAGCCCCTCACAGCCCACAGGAGCGCTCGGCCCATGCAGAGCTTGGAACAGATGTAGCTACAGCGCCTTGAGCTCTTGCGATGCACCCGATGCTGGGGTAAGAGCCGGCCATGCGTTTTCTCATTTAACCTGCACGGCAGCCCTGTGCGGTAGGCGCCACTGGCTCTCCATTTCATAACGGAGAAAACCGACCCTTAACGTGATCGGCGATTTTCCCAGAGCCACATCGCCAGCAAAAGGTGGGGCGTGGACCTGCCTAGGGCAGCCGATTCCGCATACAGCTGCTCAGCCTGTCTCACTGAAGGTGGCTGGAAAACACAGATGGCTCCGGTGGCCCTGCTGTGGCCCTCCTAGCTGGCCCCAGGCTGGGGCCGGGCCTTCTTTTTTAACACGTAGCTTGCCAAGAACACTCCTCAAGGTTGTCCCATCCAGGATCGTGACTGAGGTTACTTGTGTGCTGGTTCCAGGCAGAAGACCGTCATAGGGTGCCTGCACCTGTTTGTTCCCCGGCCCCGCGTCTGCCGTGTGACAGCCTGTCTGTCTCCCCGGGTTCAAAGTGGACTCTGCCTTTCCGTTCCAGCTGCCGGTTCCCAGCCTGAGTTTTCCCAGCAGAAAACGTGGCCTTCCTCTGTATCATAGCGGGTGAAGGGAGGAAGGACCCGGGGCCCTTTGCGCTGCAGACACTTTGGAGGAAGAGAACCGCAGATGTGCCCTCTGCCAAAGAAGCTTTGAGGGCCAGTGTCAAACAGCCCTGTGGCGAACGAGAGCTGGCAGGGTGACAGCCAAGGAGAAGAAAGGACAGAGTTCCAGCCCCTTCTCCTTCCGCAACTCCTGCTGAGAGCGTTGGCTCAGGGCAGCTGCGGCGGCTGAATCAGTCCTCTGTCGTCACCTGCTCGGTGCCGTGAAGCGGAAAAGCACAGCCTCCGCCCCCGTGTTCTCCTGCAGGCCTGTCCTAATCACGCCTTTCCATACTCGGAGAAAAGTGGCCTGCACGGGAGACTTGAAGGTGTCAGGCCTGGAAAAGCTTTTCAAATAGCTCCTCATTTGACCACCTGCCTTCAGACAGGTGACGACTAGAGTCCCTGTTTCAAAGGTGAGGACATGAGGTCCGGAGAGGTCACTGAACAGGCTCAGTGATGAGCTCCAGATCACAGGTCTCCACAGCGACACCCACACGTCACATGGATGAGCTCTGCAATAGGAACCTACCAAGTAGCAAACGTCTTTTAAAATAGCATGATTTTCCTTTCTGATTAGAAAAGTAGCACATTCTCATTTTAGAAACTGCAGAAAGAATACAAAACAAGGAAAATAAAAACTGTTCATTATTTCATCACCCAAAGAGAACCCAACAGCAACACTTTGGTATATTCTACAATCTTCTTTATGCATGTACTTTTCACATGATTTTGTTCATTTACATAGAAATTTGTGTCGCCTACTTTTCTCACTTAACATTAGGAGCATTTCCTCTAGTAACGAAGAGATCTTTGTAAATATGCTTTTGATCACTACACACATTTTGTTGCATATCATGCCAAACTTTTCTTAAATATTTTCTTAGCTGGTTGATTCCAATTTTCGGCTATTATAAGAAATGCTGGGATTAACATTTTGGGAGGAAAGACTTTTCTGTAATTTTGCAAAGTTCTATAATATAGATTCCCCGAGAAGTGGAATTACTGGGCGAAGTGATGTCAGCATTTCAAAGGTTCATGGTAAATGGCGCCCAGTTGCTTTTCAGAGGAGCCAAAGCCTTTTTCACGCCCATGAACACAGCCTGCTCCACCTGGCCCTCTCCAGTCTGAGTATTGTCATTAAATATTTAAAAATACTTAATAAAATGATCAAAGTCCAGCAACATCTTCAGTCATGGTTCTCTCTAAGGCTTCCAGCTCTGTTAGTCACTTGACTGGTGATAACTTACTTATGGAGCGTTTCGTACGTACCAGACCTGTGCCAAGCGCCCCACCTGCATGCCCTCATTTAATCTCCCAGCATTCCTGGGCTGGTATTGTTACTGCTTTTGCTTTGCAGATAAGAAAGCCCAGACACAGAGAGGCGAAGTAAGTTGCCCAAAGCACACAGCTAGTAAGTGGTGAGAATTCAAAATTCGCGGGTCTGACACCTGTACCTGGGTTCCTCAGCCACCAGTCCTGAATGCGTGGGGTCAGCTTGGGGGCCATCCTGGGCCACTTGTCCCTACATTCCTGGTTTTGATGTGGGCCGAGGATTTTCCCACTTGGCTGCATGGCCGTCAAGTCAAGGGCTTGACTTCCCGGGTCAAACCAACAAAACCAGCCAACAGCCCCTGTTCTGCCGAACACATTCCACTCTGCAAAGAGGTGGAGGATGCCACACCGGTTTGGGCCACTGTCACCTCCTACCTAGCCACCAGCCACAGCCTCATGACGCATCTACCTACTTCCAGCTTTGGCCCCCTCCAATTCATTGTCCACTTCGGCCCGAGTGGTCTTTGCCCACAAAAATAGCAATCCTAGTATTTTCTTATCTCAAACCCTTCAATAGCTCTTTATGGAACTCAGGATAAAAATCCCAACTCCTGAGTGTGTCGCACAAGACAGTTCATTATTCAGCAGTCTCAGTGCTGTTCCAGTCGCAGACAGTCCCCTCCGGCCTCTCAGCTGTTTGGAATTCTTTGCAGTTCTGGAGAGGGGACAGCAAGAGCCTTTGTGCTGTTTTCTCCAGCCCGGTCTTCCCGTCCCCTCCCTCCCTGCACCTGGTCAACTCCATCACCCCTGTGGTTCAGGTCAAGTGCCTTTTCTGTGGGACACCTTTGTGTCCCTACACCCCAAGTTGGAGTTACATATCCCTCTTACGGCCTGACTCCACTTACAGCATTTGCCACGTGCTATTTTAACTGGTTATTTACTGAAGTCTCTGTCCCACTAGAATGGAAGCTCCGCAGGGGAAGTATTGATTATCCAAGCTTGGAAGCGAGGCCCACAGACGACTACGCGCCTGATACGAGGGCACTGTCCAATAAGCCGCCTGCAGGTATCCGACTCTCCAGGGAATATCGTCTTGCCTGACTCATAGTTCACTATTGATTGGACCCAGGCTCTAAAGTTCCGTGTCAACTTGTAGAAAATGGATAAACCGCAAATGATTTTTGTCCAGGAGAGATGCACATGATTTCTGGCTGGCAGAAAAGAATAACCGCTCGTATTATGGTTATGTGACCTTGAAGGATGTTAACCAGTTTTGAACATAATTTTGAAACTTTATTCCATCATTCCTTTGTCCACTGTCTCTCCTTCTCTCTAAATGTATCTATCTGTGCGTGTATATATATATACATATATGTTTTTTCACAGCCTCTTCAGAACTAATGTTACCGTCCTGTTAGTGCCATCATTAATGAGGTGATGATTTAAATAAGTCATTGGCGTGTACTGTGGCGGCCGCGGCAGTGCACCACGTGGCAGCCTCGCACGAGAGCCCGTCTCAAGGAGTGCGGTTACCTGCGGCCTCCAGGTGCGGCACCCTCTGCACCGTTACAGACCGGTGCATTGCACGTCTAGCTCCGTCTTGGCGCCTGCTTCCTGGAGGACCCGAAGTGACACATGCACCCCCCTCCGTCCGCATGGGGGTTTGATTTCTAACCTTTTGAAAGCTATGCTTTGCCAGAAAGTCAAAGACAGTCTATGCCAGTCGAGCCTGTGTGTCTAGCACAGCCTTCATACCGGTGGCAGGTGCTCAGTAAACATTTGCAGAATGAATGAATGAATCGGAAAAGACCTGTTTTGCTTTTGGAGGCTTGTGTGTGTGAGTCTAATCCTGCGGTCTTGGTTGGGCTGGAGCCCTGATCTGAAGGTAACCAGGCCATATTGCCCACTGTGCTTCAAAGCAACTGGAAATATCCCGGAATCACCTTAAACTCTGAGCTGGTTGGGTGCTTTTCATTTCAAAGTGTCTCTGTCTCCCACATGACCTAATCTCTCCCCCTGAGTTCCTGCCAGGACAGAAAGGGTCAGGCATGTGACAGACAGGAGCTGCAGGAGCCACCCTGAGCCCAGAAGAGATGATGTGACCCCGCGGCTGAGTGGCTGCACTGGGCTGGGGAGCGGGGTCCTGCCCCCAGGTCCTCCCTGTGGCCTGACTCTCGGGCTGCTGCTGCCCAAGAGGGTGGAGGTGGGCGCTGGTGGGCACAGCCCAGGGCCGTGGGGGAAGGGCACCTCACTCCGTAGGCCTTGGGAAATTGGGCAGGAATTGGAATGCTAAGAAGTTCTCTCATAGTCTTTACAGGTACAAAACCTATGAAAACCAGCATTTAAAATTATATTTCTGATCATGCCGTTTTCTTTGCTTGGTTATTCAGCAAGTTGAACAGATGATTATGAATCATCCCAAGTGCGGCTAATTAAATATTTGATAAATAGAATTTAGCACTTTTCATCTGCAGAGAGCTTTCCTGACATTAACTAATTGAGCCGAAGAAAGGTGTCACCTTCATTCTATAGATGGCAAAACTGGCAAAAGGAAGACGGTTCAAGTAGCCAAAAAAGAAGAAGAAGAAGATCGTGGGTGTACAGGCAGAGGGCTTCGTAGAGCAAGAGAACGCGGAGTCTGCTCCAGCAGTCCTGGGCCAGGTTCTCCAAATCGCGCAATTGGTCCCCCTGGGCGTCTGGGCAGCGGGGAAGTCTGGGACCCCGCGCGCGGGGACGGGCGGCAGCAGAGTCACCCCCGCGGAGGGCAAGTGCTTCGCGGGAAACGAGCCGGCGGGAGAACCGGGGTCAGTGCCAGGGCCTGGGGAACCTGGGGGATCCCGGCCCCCTTGCTGGGCGCTGCCGCCTTCCTCGGCGCCAGGGACGCAGGCGGGCAGGAGGGCCCCACGGTTGAGCGACAGCGCCACCTGCCGCCGCCCGCGCCCACCCGCGCCCGCCCGCGCCCGCCCCGCGCTTTCCGCGGTTTCTCCCGCGGTCTTGGCCCTCCTGTGCCCGGCGTCTCCAGCCTGAGGAGCGCGGCCGCCAGGTAAATCTGCCGGAGGACTGCTGGACATGAACAGCAAACATGTAGCCCTGCTCCTCCACCTCTGGATTACAGTTAGTGACAATGGAGAAATGCGGACTGTGTGCGGTCAGCCAGCGGGAGTGAAGGGTCCCCATCCTGGAGGGGCGGGGGCTCCTGGCTGGGGTCGTGGCTACGCTTCCGCTGCGTTTCTTTCTTTAGACACAGCGCCGGTGCAGGGCGGTTGGGCAGTGGGTCCTGGGATGGGCACTAAGTGCAGCTTGGTGAAGGCCCCACCTTGGCCTTGGGCCATCCCGTGCCCTGCCCCTTGGGGTCTGGGGCGGGGGGAGGTCACGAAAGGTGCAGTCTCAATGTTTCACCCTCTCCAAGTGGAGAGATGGAGACATCTCCATTTGTTCTCCAAATGGTGGGAACAGGCTCGGAGTTACTCCTCAGGCCTACCCATTTGCAGCCGGCTCCCAAGGTAACCGTTCTCACAGACGGAAGTGTGACTCAGTTTCTCTTTCCACCCAGATGCCCGATGGGAAGTCAAACGAGTCGCTGGCCGTGGCCACCCTAAGTAACCCTGTGCACACAGAAGCCCAGGAAGGGATCTGGGCCACTTGGATGCTGACGCGAAGGGAGGAAACCCCTGTGCAGCGGGTGTCTGGAGAGGGAAGGTGACAGTTCCCCCACCAGGAGCCAGCAGGGCTCAGTGTAAGGGGACGGGGAGGAGGAGCTTCCCTTTCTCCATCCAGCTTCTAGAAAGGATCGACTCTCCAGACAGCTCTCTGAGGGTGCTGCAGCCCTGCCCAGCGGGGTCCTGGCAGGAATGGGAGGACCCACCTGAGCGCTCTTGAGGACAGCGGCCCATCCCCTCTGCCTCACACACTCTGACGCTGACGCTGATGCCACCAGTGAGCAACTTTAGATTTCTAAGAAGTGCCGGGCTGTGTCCTGCAAAAGGGGCCAGTGTTAGACACGGGCTAAGTTCCTAAAGGGACAGTTGCTCCATAATTCCTGCCGGTAGAGTCCTGGCCCCCAGCCCGAGCCCCCAGGAAGCCCGAATGCCTGAGGCTGCCAAGACATCAGTGGGTTCTCTTTGCTTCTCTAGCAACCCGTCTCACTAAATGGTCTGGCTCCAGGGGCAAAGGGTTTTCAGCATCTCACCCTTTCTACATTATCAAACAACTGCCTCGTGCCAGCCAGGGCTTTGCACACATTGCTTCCCCGGACGGCCTCGTATGGCGAAGTGCTGGCACCCTCCACCCCCTCTCACAGACGTGAACAGAGCCGTGGCACCGAGAGGGTACAGTACTTCTCAAGCCCAACAGCTGTCAGCGGCAGGGCAGGAGGGAAGTCCTGGAGACCAGAGCCTGCGCGCCTTACCCTGGGTGACGTTCCCTGTTACTGTGCTTGCAGTGCCAGCATCCCCCTCCGGTCGCCTCAGCCTCCAACATGAATGGCCATGGGGAGTCAGGGACAGGTAGGCCAGTGGCATCCTCTTTCACACTTGGAAGAGTCAAGCCGTGGATCAGAGACTTAGTATCTGCTTCCTGCGTGGAGGGAGCAGGATACAGAGGAGTTCACATCAAGGTCAAGTTCACCTTCTCCCATTTACCAGCAATGGGAGGATGAGGAAGAGCTTAACCTCTGAGACTTCATCTGTAAAATGAAGGCAGCAGGCACCTCTCCCAGCTGCTTGGGAGGGCTTGATGAAATCGAGCATGTGGTTACTCTCCCTCCCTGTTCTACGTCCCTTCCTAACGGAGGAGACGATCTGGGTCCTATTTCACTTCGATTATTCAGTAATAACCGAATACAGATGGAGTATGAACAACCAACTCTGGTGCAAAGCCTCTGCCATACTTGGGTCTGTGATCTCAGCCATGTCCCTTAAGTTTTGTATGTCTTGCTCTTTTGTTTATAACATGCCCAATCCATCTCAAAGATTTTTTTTAAAGAACCAAAATTTTAAAAAAATTAATCGTTTGATGAATTTTTTAATCAATATACAATTCAGAAACTTTTAGTATTTTCAATGCAACAGAATAATTTCTTGTCTTCTTGAATAGCTTCCAAGGTTAAAACAACATTTGGCAGAGCTACCTCGTGGTCCCTGGATATCTACAATAAATGACACTGTGGTGTAGAAGACCCGAGTGCAGCATTTTCCATGTACTATGCTGTTTGCTGGAGATTCCAGAAATATCTTTGTGTGAAGACTTGACTAGAAGCAGATTTAATAGAGTCAACACCTTTGATGATTTGCAGATAGAGACACAACATAGAAGTGCTAGCACAGAGCAGAAGACAGTAGCCCTGAAGATGCAGTGGGTCACAGCGAGAAGGGACGCTGGCCCACTTGGCCGACGCAATCCTAGAGACCACAGGAGTTGGTCATGGTTGTTGGCGCCAGATCATCCTCCCATCTGGAAAGGTCCTTCACCCTGGGCCCAGTGGGCCGGTCCATTTCCAACTCCTTTTTCCACTCTGTGCGTTTTCCTTCACATGGGCACAAGGCCCTGATTACTGTGCCCTTGTCCTGCCTGGGAGACAGGGCAAGCCCTTCCACGTCCGCTCTGCCTTCCAAGTCTTCCCTTGGGAGCTGCAGCGGGAAGCCCTGCCGGTCCTCCAAGGCCTGACTTCTTCCACGCGCTGCCCTGTAGCCTTTCCCTCCCTCCCACTCCAACCTTTGGATGCTCTACTAGGTCCTAAAGCTGCTGCGAGAAAGTGCCACAAACCAGGTGATAAGGTCACATTCTGGGGTCTTGGGGGTTAGGACTCGCAACAGATCTTTGTTCTGGGGGCAGTGGTGAGGGGGAAAGGGAGGGACACATTTCACCCCATAACAGATTCCCACCGCATCGTGATTTACCCTTCTGGCCAATTATCATTATTCTCCCCTCCCCTGGAATGCAGGATCCTTGGGGAATCAGAGCCCCTCAGTATAAGTCATTATTTGTATTCTGTTGAGCCTTTTATGCTCAGCACACACGCAATAAATATTTGAACGAACAGTAGTAAAGATACGCATTCATGAAACGAACACAGACCACTGCAAATGATGACGGGTCTGGAATGTGCAATGTGAGGCCAGAAAAGACCTTGGCTGCCATGGTGGATGGACGTGAACCTGTGCAAAGACCCTACTCAACAACTAGAGAGAAAAATTTTTCCCACTAGGACCTCAGATGTCATCATTGGCAAACGCTCCCTGTTAGCTCTTTGTGATTCTTGATTTTAACAATGGAATGGCCTTCTCAGGAAGGAAGCGCTGAGGGTGAGGGTGCAGGAGGAGGGGTGGGGCACCTGTTCCGTCGTCCTGTCCTGGACGGACTCTGACACTAACCAAGTCGCACAGTTCCCAAATGCATTCTTCAGTTGCTTGCATTTTTCCATATTTAGAAACTGCTACCGAAAAAGTGCCAGTTATGCTGAACCCTCATCCTTCTCCTGTTTTATTTTTCTTTGCTTCCACATGGGCATAAGGTTCCTTGGTTGGTGGTTTGTTGTTCAGTATTTCTTTACCTCTATGGAGCTAACAATTCTGTTCCAGCCATTGCAAGGTGAATGCTAAAATGGTGTTCAGATGGTAAAGTTGGACTTAATAATGCAGTGAGATTTAATAACAGACAATTTATGTCAATTTCCAGATAATACAAGTCAGTTCCAATATGTCCCTTAAGAAACACTTCCAGAACTCCACGGCGTCCCATGTCGGCAACATTTCCCACAGCTCTGCTGGGGCCACGGGGCACACTGGGACTGTGGTGTCCAGGACACTGCCGTCCTTCAGGTTAGCTTGCGTTCACTTTTCTTCCTGCAGCTTGCTTTGCAATCTCAGCTGGGCGAACAGAAAGCTCAGTAGATGGCCGGTTCATTATTAGAAAGGAGAGATGCTGGTCTGCTAATCTTCCTTCTCTATTAATCTCCAAGGATGAGCGTTCTATGCTATGGAACCAGCGGGGTATTTCGGGGCAAGTTGAACACTTGCAGCAAATCCATGGTGCTGATTATAGGAACAGAAAGCCTCCACTGTTTTTGCCTGCAAATCCACATTTGTGATCTAATCCTCGGGGCACATCCATTGCAGGTAGCCGGAAGCAGCCCTGACAGCCTTTCCCTGTGGGGCAAGATCTGATGTGTGTGTAATGCAACGTATTTGCTTTTTAAAAGTAGGACGTTTTCTTTGGGCCAAATGCCATAACAATATAGTTCATTTTCAATTATTTGCATTCAAATCATTACTTTGATCTTGGAGGAAAAAAACAGGGCACATAATCTCTATTGCCTACTTAGTTTGTTATTGTCTTTGTACAGAGGTCTGTTTTGAGCCTTACTTTGGCTCTGAGATCAAGAAAGCCTTGTTGGCCAGGCACGGTGGCTCACGCCTGTAATCTTAACACTCTGGGAGGCTGAGGCAGGAGGATCACTCAAGGTCAGGAGTTCAAGACCAGCCTAAACAAGAGCGAGGCCCCGTCTCTATTAAAAATAGAAAGAAATTATCTGGACAACTAAAAATATATAGAAAAAATTAGCTGGGCATGGTGGCGCATGCCTGTAGTCCCAGCTACTCGGGAGGCTGAGACAGAAGGATCGCTTGAGCCCAGGAGTCTGAGGTTGCTGTGAGCTAGGCTGACGCCA
>CAUYSK010049782.1:0-35430 GCA_963575035.1 Avahi laniger | reverse complement strand
TGATTTCACTCAAATCCATTTCATAACTTTTGACTATAATACATTATATTCTAACTTTTTCTTGTCAAATTTAATATTTATTCACATATTGCTAAATCTATTAGTCAATTTTCAGTTCTTTTCTGAAGTGACCTATTAGCAGTATTTGACACAGTTGGCTTCTCTGTTCTCAATGATACACATTTTTCTCCCTATTTGGATTTAAGATTTTATTCCTACCTCACCAACTGTTTCTTTTTATTTTAATTTTCAGGATTCTTCGCTTTTTTTAACCTTTAAATGTTGGAATATCCGGGGTCTTAGTCTTTGTTCTCTTACCTAAATAGACCACTATTTGTGAGATCTCATTCCTCTCATGACTTTAAATATGCCTATGTGCTGATGACTTCCAAATTAGGTACTAAAAATTCCAGACTAAAACATTTAACTATTTATTCAACTTGCTTAATTATAGATCTTAATAAACTTTCAAAATTTAGTATATATAAGCTAAAATTATTGTCTTTTTCCTCAATCTCCCCAACTCACAGTTCTTCCCTCTCATGTAAAGGGGAATTCGATCCTTTGGTGCTCAGGCAAAACAATGTTCTTTGACCCCACCCTTTCACAAACTATAATGTGTTATGTCACAGAGCAAGGTATGCAATGTTGGACAAAGCTAGAGCTACCATGGTGTTTGGAGCTATTGAGTTAGTTTCTGCCACGGAAGTAGCACTAATATTAACACTGATTAGATGACAGGAATATAGATTCAACCGTAGCCTATAATAAATGTAGCTACAGATTTTCTTTTTTATAGTATGGAAGGATCAAGTCTTAGAACAGAAACATGAGAATAAATTTATAATAGTCAAAAGCTCTGAACAATATCTTCCACCTACAGTATCCTTCCAGTGCCCTTTACTGAAAAAAAAGCCCAACATTGTGTTCCCTGTAAAAAGAGAGATGCTTAAAGAAATTGCTTTGATTATTGAAGAGCAAATATTGATGGTTGAATGTGAAACTGAAAGGAAATAAATTCATAAATAATATAGGTGATCAAATTACAAATGAGTGGTGTTGCTTGAATCTGTCTCAATGTGCTCACAAACACATATTGTGTCAATTCGTCTGTTCCTGAGTACACAATTGAGAAACAGCTGGCAGAATTTCTACATCAGCTCCCTGAATCATAGATAGGGACTTACTATAGTAAAAAGGGAAAAGTAGAGGACCTTGGAACTTTTATTTCCTAGAAAAATAATAAACCAAAAGCAATATACCATAGCTGACAGATTTTAGATACTATTGCCACACTGGAAGGCATGACAAATGAAGAGATGTCTTTCCTATCACTTCCTCTTTGAATTTCTCTATTTGACCTCTGCAAAAAAAAAAAAAATAGTGATGAATGTGTTATTATTGCTATTTTTATCAGTTGTTGACTTCCATTATACCTACTGTGCTAGTTGTTTTATATTTACTGGAACCAACCAACCACGTCGTTGGATTCTATTATATAAGTGCTTTTATTTATTTTTCCCTTATCAAATAGGAAATGCCACCAGAATCTATGCGTTCGTATATTGTAAAGATGTCAGTACCACCTCACTGCCTAAGCTCAGGACTAACACAATTCTGCAGCTACCTTCACAATAAGGCTCACTGTTATCTTGATCACTTGATTTTGTACAGGATGTCTTGTTCCTCTCTTAAGCTGTTGATATCATGGTGATTACAGCTTATAAGCGAGAAGCAGCAAATGCTCGTGTACCTTGTTAAGAAAATATGTTGGCCAAAGGGTGGAATAAATACACAGATAAAATTCAGGGTCTTTGCATCTCAGAAAGAAGCTCAATAATTGCCAAGCCTTTTGGATTTATAGAGGTAACGTTTACCACATGTGTGTATGTTGCTTTGAACCATTTACTGGGAAAGCCCATAAGGCTACCACTTTCGAGTGGAGATTAGAGACATAAGTATTTGCTGACAATAAGGCCAGTAGTACCAGAAACTCCACTAATTGTGCCTTATAATTTCTCAGGCACCATTGTCCTCAAACAGCTTCTGGCAGTTATAGACATAGTAAGGGAGCTCTAATAAGCCCAATAGGAAAAGCACAATCCAGTATTTTAGGACTGGAATAAAAATGGCTTGACATTGTGTCCTGCCTGAACACCTGGAGATAGACAGTCAAGCAAACAGTCATACTTCACCTGTCCTTGATGAACTAGTTATTATCTGATCCACTGAGTCATAAAATTGAGTTGTGATACCAAACTTTATAATCAGATGGAAACAGAATATATGAAATTAGGCTATAACAGATCTTAAGGCTTAATTAGATTGTACAATCAAGTGGCTCAAATTCCCATGGCCAAGTACTCACTTGTACTTCCTGGTCACCTATCCTGCAACCTATACCTGTAGCCTCGGAGGGAGTTCTCTATCTATGAACATTATATCTAAAACATACAAACAAATTAAAAAACAGTGTACTTTGTTTTTGAATCATCATATGTAAGATACAGATACTGAATGTAGACTGAAGCATTACAGCTCTCCTAAGGGTGCCCCTAATTGGAAAATGTAGACTTTACTCCCTGTAGTTTTCCACGTTTAAGTGTCCATTTATCTGTGTCATATTATTTTCTATTTTAAGAATGTAGATGGCTTATGTTTCTTAACCAAACCCTGAGTGATGCACTTGCCATCTCATTGTGGGTAATAATCAACGATCTTACAATGGCCTGTGTCAACCTGTAAGTTCTGGCCTCCAGTTACTTCCTGGCTCTTTTCTTATTTTTCATTCTGAGTACTCCACCCCAGCCACACTGGTTTTAAATATCTTAGACATGTCCTTGTCTTAGGAAATTTGCACAGAATTTTATGACTTTGGAAATGCTCTTTTCCTATATGTACTTAAACACTCCCCTGTCCCTTCTTTCTCTATAAGAAAGCAATTGCTCACATATCACTCTTCCAATGGAGAACACCTTGCTACCATGATTAAAGTTGCAAAACCCAGTCTTTACCTCCTTCGGCACTAGTGCTCTCTTTCACCCTATTTTTGTTCTACTTAATGTATTTATCATCTTATGACATTCAATATAATTGACCATTGCATTTACTCTCCAGTGTCTGTCTACTTAAATTAGATTATAAGGTTTTGGAGTGCAGAGCTTTTATTTTTGGGGAGAATATTATTAGAAAATGTGGACTGTTCTCCATGACATGGTAATGGGGCACACAGTGAAGTGGGTAAGGATATAGCTTTTCAAAATGAACAAAGACATAAGTGACTGTGGGATGGCACATGTATCTGAAAAGCAAGTGGGAAATACAGGATTCAGGGGGCAGGCAGGTACCATGAGAGAAGAATCTCTTTGCATGACTGTCACAACAGTGGTGACAAAATTGGGAGTAAGCATCATTATAATTATTATTTATAATCCTCCATCTTCCCAAGGATCACAATAAACAGGATATAAATGAATGAATCAACTCAAAGCAGAGTTCAATTTCATTTAAGAGAATTAAAGAAGAATTCCTTTAAGATATTTCTCATATAATCAGTTGTGATAAAAATAGGAATATAGAAGGTAGATTTGAATTAAATAAGAGAAAAAAGCCACAGAGAAACATTACAGTGATAGTATATGAGAGATAAGTGACATAATAATTATGTTCCAAAGCCCTCATTCATTTTATCTATCTTGTCATTTGCTTTCAGTATAGTTTACAACCTCTTTTCATTATGCTTGTTTTTTGCTATTATGTTGTCAATCTTTTGATAAAATTCATTTTATAGCTTAACTTGTTAATTCCAGATAACATTTTTCTATTTATGATTTATAGTTTAGTGTAGAAACTATTAGTGTTATATATTTTTTTACCACTCTTTTAAACAACTCTGTCCTAGTTAAGAATATACACACTTTCCTTTTATAAATTTTTAGATATGGAGATTTTTTTGGCCTGTTTTGTTATGTCAGATACTAGAAGTCAAGGTAATTTGCTTCAGTTTAATTTTTTTAAATTATAGTTCAAAATTTATTTTAGACCAAGAACATTATTATTATTTAAAACCATTGTTTCATTATACTACTCTTATCTTTCTTTTAAAAATAACAATTGTACTACAAGGTACAATTGAACTGAAAACTTTGTTCTTTTATCATTAAAATAATGTATGTTATATCAAACACCTGATGCATACATTACTCCCTCAGTTTGGAATTGTATTTCATGGAAAGTCTTAACTTTAATGAAGGTAATAAGAGAAAGATAAGAATTCTATTATTTATGGTCTACCTTTAGAGTTAACAATTAACAAACAACAAACACTATCCTCTCACCTTGTTAATAAACAAAAGATATTACTGTGTAGTCCTGTAGCAGAAACAATGTACAGACATGTGCTAGCAGGGAAACTTTTATGTTTATACTTTCCAACCTGAGGTAAGATACTGTTTGGGGTTGTAGGTGTGTAATTGCATGATTGCGCTGGCTCACAAACACATTGCTTTTAACTTCTTTTCTAAATTATGGGATACTAATAGTGTCCCAAGTTGCAATATTTGTCATGTTTCAAAGATTCTGTTGTACAGCATGATTAATATAGCTAATAATTGAGTCCTATAAATTTCAATATCGTTAAGAGAATAAATTTCAGATGTTCTTATCACAAGAAAATGTCAAATATTTGAAATTATGGATAGGTTAATAAGCTTGATTTAATCATTCCACATTATATTAAAGATCATAACATCATTTTGTGCCCCATAAATATATACAACAATAATTTTCAGTATGTCATAAAACATTTAAAAAATAAAGTTGAATATAAAAAATAAAATAACAAATGTATATGTCATATATATCTCATTTAGGGATTTAAAAAATGCATTAATCCCTAGTAGCAAAATATTATGAGGTATTGATCTGTGAAATTTGTCAAAAAAAATTCCAAGATTATCAGATATATCACATAACAATATTTGAGCCTAGTTATATGAAAATAATCAGAATATTACATTTTGTCGTCTTCTCCAATATAAGCTTTAGAGTGATCTGCAATGTTAAAATATATGCAATATCTAAAATATAGACATTCAATTCACATTTGCTTACTGTATAAGCAAAACAAAAGCAGGTAACCTATTGATATACAGTCCTGAATGCTATTTCTTCAGAGATCACAATGGCAGTGATCCTAAAAATGTTACTATGAAATAAAACTGGGGAAGCAATTGGCAGCAAGTACATGAAGATGAAGTAAAAGCTTAGTGTTTTTTATGAAATATGATATAAAGTGTAAAGTTCTGTACCAATATAAATTAAACCAAGTACCAAGAGAAGACAGATAAATACTCCTCTTCCTGACAAATAGTGAACTGGAAGTGCATAGAAGAGTAAATGACTTTTTTCAATTTCTTATAGGAAGTCAGAAATACAACCAGGGGAGAATTCAAAGATTTAAGTTCTCAATAAATTAAGAACAATGAAATGCTGTTATATTTTTGGATAAAAGTGGAAGAATGAGTATAGTTCAGAGAGTAAGTTATTGGCTTTGATTTAATGGGAGTTCCAAGCTGAGCAATCTTAGGAAGGTCTGCTGCTATCCCCAAACTTCTCCAGCAGAACTTTGGACATGACTGAGGTGCCGCAATTGTCGACTTCGAGATGGACAGGAGTCAATGGAAGAATGCCGTCATGGCAGATTCCAGACACTCATTGTTCATTCCGCAAGTCTGCTCATTGTTTATGCACTGACAATATGCTTCAGATTAAAAAATAAATAAATAAATTCCTGGATTACATCTTGCTTTCACCTCTTAACCCTTCTATTTATTTTATACTTCTCACTCAACACACACACACAAGCATGCACACATTCACACACACGTGAATGTGCTCACATTTTCCCTCATAGTGATAGGAATTTTTAACCCAATCAAGATATATATACATAAAGTAGTTAAAAACAAGCTTTTTAAGGACTAGAATTAAAATTAGGCTGCTATCATCTACTGTTTATCTATGAAGTTCTCTTCAAAACTGACACAGATGTTTCCATAAAAAAATTCCATAATAGGGAAATTTTTCCAGTTCTATGATTAGCAGTTGAGATTTGTGGCACACATGTACAAAACGTTTCATAAGAAACAGGAAAAATTAATTTGGCAGATTATTTTTGTTGTTGTTTGTTTTCTACATTTCCTAAATTGACAAATAAAAGAGAATGTTGCCCCATAATTCTTAAATCTCATAAAATCATCACAAATTTATATCAAATATTATCAGTGCACTCTTAATTATACTATTTATAATTAAAATATTAAAAAATAAATGCATGTACATGTAAATTATTTAATATTTCATTAATACTAATAGCTAATCTGCCTTTCAATCAAGTCAATTATTTAACCACATGTCAGAATAAAAACTTTATTATTCATGACTGAAAAATAAACAAACTATAATCCTTTTTTATAAAGCTCTATTTTGTGAAACAAAGCATGCATATTTTCCAATTTAATTAGCATTCTACTTCTAATAGTGCATTAGACACACAATATCTAAAAATATTATATCTCATGATTACAAAAACTTGTAGCTAAATTGCTAATGAAAATGAGGTTATTAATTTTATTTTATTTCATTTTTGTTTATATATAATTTTTATTTTGTGCTTCTAACCATTGTGCATGATCTTATTTCCTCTTGCCATAGTCAATACAAATTAAAGCAGATTACGTTAAATAACTTACATGAAGTTTGTAGGAGAGATGCCTAACTGAAAATAACAAAATCACTTTTTTTCTTAAGTAATGGGAAAACCATAGAAACATATGACATAAAAATAACCTCTTACTCAACAAATTTTAAAGTTTTTCTTTGTAAACTTATTACAATGATAACTAACTAGTTCATATAATTGTTGAAGTCTATCATCATCCTCTACCAAGAGAAGAGGGCCTGTGTTTTAAGGACTGCTCTAGTGCCAGAACATCAATAATGCCAAGTACAGAAGAGCCACTCAGTTGGTTGACTGTACGTATGAAATAAAGGTTGACTCACAGGAGATTAATAGTACAAAATAGATGTGCAACTCATAACTACATGAATACATGTATCTTTTTTACCAAGGACAGTCTCTGTTCTTAATCAACCCAGGATAATTTTGAATAGTATTCCCCTTTCTCTCTCAAAGTATGCCAGGTTAGATGACAAATTAAATCATCTGCTTACTCTATTTGTATGCCAGCCTGTGTTCTATCTATTTTTACATTTATCAGCTTCTTCAGATCTTACCAGATCCGTAGGCAATAGGGACTATTGATATACGCAACTGATAGATGAGAAAGCTTAGAGATGTTAGCTCATCTCTGATGATACTTTTTGAATATGGAGGACATAGGATTCAAACTCAGGCTTTGTGGCACAAGAGCCTGGCCCTAAATCACTATATGACAGTGATCAAAGTGTTTTTTATAGATATTACCCAGAGTGGTGATATATAATACCAGTGAGATCAAATTGAAATTCTGAATTATTCTACAAGAGTGGAGTTACCACATGGACTGTTCTCTGGTTAACACGGACCCCAGTTCTTCCTTTCTTGCTGGTAGTTCTCAAGAATAACTGCGGAATATACTCAGAATGCAACATATTGAAATAAGGTGAAGTTGGCCAGATAGCTTAGGCTCTCTTTCATGCCCCTCTTAAAACCAAAATGATTTTAAAGGTGGTATGATAGTATCATACTAAAAGTTTGATAATTATGTAGAATTCTTTATTCTAGATTTTGGTTAAATAAAATCCTGTTATTCCATCCTTATTGTCACTGTCTTATCTCATATCCTCCTTTAACATTATTATTCTAAAATAATTAAGACTTCCTCATTGTTCTTTTATTACTCTCTATATACTATGTGTATATATATATATTGATATATATAGATAGATATACATTCAATCCCATCTATTCCATATATTTGTCTAGTCATGATTCTGAAATGCCAATCTGATTTTGTATTTTCATGCTTTAACTATCCATAGCTGAAGCCTAAAGTTAAAAATGATTAGCTTGCCAGAAAATCCCTCCTTACTCCCCATTAAACTTTAGTCTCTTTTTCTCTTGTGTGCTCCTTTAGCCCTCTGTATAACCCTTGGGATGACAATTTTCTGGATTCCCCAAGATAGGCTTAATTTATGTCTGTTTTCCCAGCTTCCTGTCTCGTTTAGCATTTTACTGATTTTTTTAAATGGAGGATTATTTAGATATTATATTAAAATAAGCTGTATGGGTTGGGTAAACATTTAAATTTTATTTACAATGTCTTCACGTATTCATCTAGTAGCTTCTGAAGTGCTTATTCAATAAATAGATTATATCTAGAAAATGACTTGTGGTAACACATCTCCCTTTTCCTGGTCCATTCTCCATTCTGGAAGCAACGTAACTAACATTGCCCTTTCCAGTTCATGATGTAGGGCATGTAATTAATGCAAATGCTCAAAGTCACAAATGATTAAGAACATCTAACTCTTTCTAGTAAGGGAGAATTTTTGTTGCTAGCTGCTTGATATAGCAATCTACTTTGCTGTGACCAATGACATATCCAACAAAATCCAAGAAACCACTAAGCCACTAGATGTCAATGGCTGTCAGAAATATGGGGAATTGTAAACTTGGTGTAAATATAAAAACACATAGTAAATGATGCCCCTTTTCTTTATCGAAACTTATATATTGATTGAAACCCTAACCCCTAATGTGATGGTATTTTGGGGTGAGTTCTCTGGAAGGTGGTTAGAAAGTAGAGCCCTCAGGAATGGGATTAGTGCCTTTGTAATAGGAGCCTCAGAGAGCTCCCTCACCTTTTTTTCAGTTTCCAGTGGTATTTCCCTCATATTCTTTTGAGCCCCTTGTTCCAACTGTCTTATTATGATGTTTTAGGTATTCTACAACAATTAAAAATAGTGTGTATATATTAATATGTATGTATATATATATATGTGAGTGAATACGTTTGTGTCTCTTTAGAGAATGCTAGAAGAAATGTTAATATTAATACTATAAATATTAGTTAGTCCTGAAAGTTCCTTTTTAAAGTGGACCCAACCTCCCTTTCATATATATATGCACATATATATGAAATATATTTATATAGTGGAATATCATTCAGATTTGAAAAGGAGGAAATCCTGCCATTCGAAACAACATGGACGGAACTCGAGGACACCATGTTAAGTGAAATAAGCCAGGCACAGAAAGACAAATATTGCATGACCTCACTTATGTGTGAAATCTAAAGAAAAAAAAAATGATCTCATAGCAACAGATTAAAATGATGGTTATCAGTGGCTGATAACTATGTGAGGTGAGGGATAGTTTAATTAGCTTGATTATGGTTATCAACTCATAATGTATACATTTATCAAAACATGTTTTATACTGTAAATAAACACAACTTTTATTTGTCCATCATACCTCTAAAAAGTTAGAAAATAAAAATTAAATGTTTTTAAAAGAGATATTCTCTAAGATTAAAGAGGATTTTTTTTTTTTACCATTCTTCTTATTTCCTTCTGAACCCTCATTCACAGTGTCTTTATTGTCCATGTTTCTATCAATGTTCAAGCAAATCTAGTTTTTTTTTTCTATCATGGTCATCAAAATTCTTCCAGGCTCTACTCACATCATATATTCTGAAGCCACCTCCATATATTCAGGTATTTATTACAGCATCATCCCCCCTCCAGATACCAAATACTGTATCAGTCAGGTCTCAACTAGAGAAACTGAACAAGTAGGAGACACACATTAAATGAAAGACTTCAAAAAATTGGTGTTTTCTTTGTAGGCCAAAAAGGTGAATTCAGTGGTGATGTGGTGGTATCAACACCCTGAGTCTTCGAAGTCTATTTTAATTGTATATTCTAACACTAGGGAAATATCACATAATAAGTTTGGGGACCCACTGAATGAACTGTAAGATGGACTGATCACCTGAATGCTATAGTACCTACACTTCTATGACTTGTGGACCACAGGGATTTTTTTATGTGTCCTAGAATTAGTATCATTTCAGTGCCAGTGTTCAGGAATCTCCCCAAAGTCTAATCATCTCCCTTTCCAATGTAAAGTCACCCTGGTAAATTGTCATATGTGCCTATGGAGAATGCTAGGTGAAAATATTAACACTATATGTATTTATTAGAACAGCAAGTTCCTTTTTCAAGTGGACCCAGCTTCCCTTTCATTCAAGGGCTTCTGAGTAGGTAAACTGGCTCAAGTCTGGGAATTGATTGAGGGCCTATGACTCTGTTTTGGTGATTCAAGTGAGACTTCTGCTCATTCAACCTAGAACTATTCTGCCTGTATAAATAAACCAAGAAATGGATGACTTGGCCATCTATTTTTTGGTAGGATCACTTAATTATTTCTTCAAAACTATCTCTGTCTTCATACTGGCTCCTCTAAAAATTAAGCATCTGATCTCATTTTCTGTTTTGTTTTGTTGTTGCTGTTGTTTCTTTCTTGTAAAGGACACTTTGCCCAAAGCTAAGAGTTAATGTAGTAAAGAATTTCACTCTGCCAAGGAAAAGTTCTGATCTCTGCACAGAAAACAGCTCAGTTTTACAGAATGACAGTGCATTGTCATGAACTCAACCAGATGGTGACTCCAAGTGTAGCTGCTGTTCCAGATTTGTTTCATCACTTTAGCAAATTTACATATACTCTGATTTGGGTATGCAACTAATGATCTGTTTTTTTTCATAAATAACTGTTTTCAGTTATTAAAAACTGACCAGAGTAAGTTTTTATTTAGCTTGTAAGGCTAGCAACACACCATGACTTTCCTACCTCAAGAGTAATCAACTCTTAAGCCTTATGTTATAATTTAGTTCACAAAGAACTTAATTACATTTCTTTTGCACAAGACATCATGCTGGCCCATTGTACTGATAATATTATCAATAGTAAAAATCACAGCTCTACTGTAGACATATTGGTAAAACATTTGTGTATCAAAGGATGTAAAATAAATTTGAGTAAAGTTCAGGAACCTTTCACCTCAGTGTCATCTCTAGAGGCCCAGTTGTGGAAGGCATATCAAGATATCTCGCCTGGGGCAAAGGATAATCTATTGTAATCTACTACAACCAAAATAGACACACAATCTAATGGGCTGCTTTCAAATTTGGAGGCAACCTCATCTGAGTGTGCCACTCTGCCCATTTACCTAGTGACCTGAAAAGGTGATCATTTTGAGTGGGACCCAGAACATCAAAAGGCTCTGCAAAAGGTCTGCACTGGCATGTAAGCTGTTCTTTCACATGAGCCATGCGATCCAGCAGATCTGATTGTGCCTGAACCATCAGTGGCAGATAGAGACAGGGTTTCTGGTCTTTGGCAGACTTTCATGGATGAAGCACAGGGGGGACCTTTAGGATTTGGGAGCAAATACCTGCCATCCTCACAGGTAATACTCTCTTATTTAGAGAGTATTTGCTTTTGGTTTAGTAGAGAATGAACACTTAACTATGGGGCCACCAAGTTATCGTGTGTCCTGAATTGCCTAATTGGTACAGACATTTCAATTATCCGATTTATTTAATACCAAGAATGAATTCTAAGAAGTTCATGAAAATATATAATAGAAAAATGAAAAATTTTACTATGTCTTCTTTGAAAAAAATTATGACTAAGATAAGCAATTATTTAATATATATTCCTGAGCCATGAAAAACAAATATAAGAATCACATAATGCTTCAGCCAATTATTCCATATAAATATAAACTCAAATTAACAGTGCAATAAGCCCTTGATTATTTGCAGTTTTATATTTCGTATGTCCACATTTAGTAGTTTAATCAACAATCTCCCTCAAGGATATTGCCATAAGAGAATCTTAAGCCCTTTAATTGCATTTTAATAGCCCTCGCTGAGCTGACACCATTGAAGATTGTTTTGTAGATTATGCATTTCATATTTTTTCTTCTTAAGATAGCTTAGGACAAAAATTTTGCTCTAGTCTATTTTCTCCCCTGCCTCAATTTCATTAAGTTAGTATATCCCTGAGCAGTCATTAAAAACAAATAGGATCATTTTCTTTTAATCAGTTTAATATCAGAATACACATTAAGCAATCAAATAATTACGTAAAATATTTTTCAGCTCTTTAATTGGGAGAATTAATTATTGTATAGTAAATAGAAATATATTGTTAGACATATTTATCTCTGATATAATTTTGGTATCACCTTCAATAAAAGGTTTATGGAAGAATCATAATATAAATTAACTTCCGTTAAGCACGGTATACAGAAAAACAAATAAAATAAAACTTTTTTCAAAGACCACATTATACAGTGATTAACAATTATTAATGTGCAATTCATGGCAAAGTGTATGATCAAAATATTTAACCTAGGGTTCAATAAAATTTGGTGGTTTTGTTTTTGCTTTAAATTGTGTATTGACTGACTTACAGTACATAAAATATTTGTGTAATCAGACGTTATTGGATTTTTTACCGCTTTATTGCCTAAGTTTATTGTTCAATCAAAAAAACATATATTTTAGTGCCCTTGTTGACAGAAAGTAATTCCAATTCCTTCATGCTGAAATTCCTCTTCATATTTTCTCCCACTGCCCTTAGTGAAAGAGAGAGGAGCTAGTCAGCAGTTTTTATATTTCTTCAATTTATTTTCTCTTTTCACTTTGTCTAAGGTGAGCTGCTATGATGCATTTGCAAAATGTTTTGACTATTCTGAATATAATGAGAGAATTAGTCAGCAAATGTAAATATTGTATTGTATGAGATAAATATTTTGAAATCTGCTAATTACTTTTAGTATAGAAGTAAGAAACATAAATGAACAGAAGTAGAGTGAAGAGAAAGATGATTCTCTGTCCCATTGAGTCATTTTTTAACAACATAAAATAAAAAGAAGGTTAATTCAGCTTTACAATAATTTGGTAAAAGAAGATTAAAGTTTGAAAATTATGTGCATTTGCTAAAAATTTTTTACAGTATGTTTTGTTTGTCAAATTACCTATTTTAAAATCTAAATGAGAAAGTAACTTAATCTTTAAAAATTAAAATGTTAGTTAACCTTCTCATCATTTTGTGTACTAAGAGATTTTTAAAAGGTTATTATCTAAGAAAGTCTGATTTATGTTCATCAAACAAGTAGTAGTCACTTATTGAGCATTGGTGATTGGAAGGCATATATTTTTCTCATCGGTATGGTCACTTAATAGTTACAACATTAACTATAATAACAAACTCTCAGTGATATCCCACCACCAAAAAAAAAAAAAAAACATTTTTTTTATGTAATAATGTAATACAAATCATCTGAGAGTCTTTATATCATGTGCCCAGTCATTCAGTGACCAAAGACCCTTTGCTCTTGTGGCTCTTATTTCCCCCAAAGCTTCTCTAGATCTTCTCAACTTCCCTAGATATGTAATGGATGAGCCTAGAAGAAAGGATGGATGGAAAGAACGTGAGGGTCAGGCGAAAACGTCTGCCTGAAGCTGCTTGTTTGCTGAGTGCTAAGGTCAGCTGAAAACAGCTGATGTATGGAAATTGTTAAAGAAATTAGTAAACAGCCCTGACACTTTGCATGTGTCCTTGGAAATAAATATGGGGAGGAACTTAGCTGAAGAGGCATTTTCTCCTTTAAATTTTGGTCTCTCCCCTTCTTTCGAAACACCGTGTTTTGAGTAATCATTCATTCCTTTGCTATGGAGCTCAGGAGTGAAAAAGTAGCTGCAACATAGATGGGCGGGCTGAGGGAAGACAGAAAACATGGAGGATTGTGCAAGATGTTATCACTGAATGGGCCTGGAAATGACTTGATCCCTACCATTCCCACCTACGGCAACATTCATTCTCACCACCAGCCACCCTAACCTGCAGGGAACTGTAGCTGGGAGGACAAAAAGAAGAGAGCTAAGTTTGGAAAGTATATCGTGAGGCTACAGATTTGACAATTCCCAATGTCACTGTAGATCTACTGACAATTCTGGAAGAAAGAAATGAGGAAATGGAAGAACAATGTTAGGAAGACAAAGTGATAGAAAATCATGGCATAACAACATGGCCCACAGGCATCGTGTACTGACCGTATGCCAGACTCTCTTTTAAGTATTTTTAGTTCTTAACTCCTATAAAATGCAAAACAACCCTCTGAGTTAAGCATTGTTTTCTATTCTACTTTACTGATGAGGAAAGATGTAAGAAGACTACTTTTTAAGCATGGTTAAATAATTTGTTCAATTATGTAGGCCATATAAATTAAATATTAAGGCAGATAATGTACCTCAGGTCCCATGGTATCAAAACTCTACAATATATTTTCCCAATAAAAAACAAACTCAGCCAACATATTATACTGACAGAAATAATTGCAAAATGACTCTCTTTTAGAAACGAATTTAATGTTTATATATTTGGAAGCTTGCTAGAAGACACTAGAATCAAATTACACTAAAGTATTTAACCCAAGTATCCCTTGATGCAAGTAAAAATGCTCTAATTGATTAAGTATTGGTTAATTTATCAAATTAAATCACATTTAAAAATTATATTTGCCAACTTGTGTCATTATTGATAATAGTATACAGAAGGGTAAATCTGCACAGAAATTCTCCAGTTCCTCATTTATACTCTAACCGCATTATTAATTTAGTATATCTTCTATAAACACTAAAAATAATTTAATTCTGTGGAACATAACAAACAGGAATTTTTAATATTTTATTTATGGTCTGTTAGAAAGTATTCAAAT
The DNA here is from genome assembly GCA_963575035.1 of Avahi laniger. NCBI lineage: Eukaryota > Metazoa > Chordata > Mammalia > Primates > Indriidae > Avahi > Avahi laniger. Next base: position 20,635 of record CAUYSK010049782.1, on the reverse strand, counting down.
GGCTTTTTTGGGAAAGTAATTATTTGATTTTCAAGCCATTCAGTTCATAACAACTTTTCAATCTTAAAATATCATCATTTATTTTAAACTAGTGGGCTTTCCTTGTTCCAAACATGTATGACTTTGAGACTCAGTGTTTCTCCTCTAAGGAGGAATGTCAAGTTGGTGGCAACTCCTTTTCTAATCATGTGCTTCTCTGGTGGATGACTTCATGGGAAGATGGATGGGATGGAATGGAACAATATAGTTATAAATAAGACAACTGAGTGAGCAAGGCACACATGTAGTCTCCAAATAACAAGGTGAGCAATGCTCTAAGACTTTTAGAATTTTAATTATTTTCAAATTAGAAACCACACAGATCTCTTAAGATAGAGAGTGACTTTAAAACACAAATCAAATTTCAACTGTTTTGTGAAGTCGTTGACAAATGGTATAGAAATGCCTTTCTTCTTTGACATTCTGCACCCTTTGACATTTAGTTTCATAGGCTATTAATTATTTCTTTTATATATATTTTAATTCAGTTTCTTTAAAGAGATCTAAAAGTAAAATAGAGGAAAGATTATTTTTTTCTCTACTTTGATATCCCTTTAATGGATAGGATTATGTGAAGCACATTTTAGGTCATTCTAAGATACATATTTGATGAATCATTAAAATTAACCTTAAAAAAGTAGATGGTTATAAATCAATAGCAATGTTACATGATTGAAATACAACTCAATATTTACTATTTTAATGCATTCTTAATATATTGAAAGTGATGTAACATAACTCAACAATGAATTTTGATTCTAGTAATTTGTGATACTTTTTTATATTATTCCTAATTATTTTTTCCCTTTATAGATTCCATAAGTCCTTTTGCAATTAAAGAGCAAATTAAACATTAATCAATTAAGTACTAAAGCATTAAACACCTAAATACGTGAAAGATTACTTAACTATAATTATGATCAGAGTTACAAAGGAGAAGTATTGGGTGCTATGATTAAAAGGGTCCTAACAGGAGTTAATTAGGTTATGAAGTCAGAGACTTTTCCAGAGAAAGAAATCATATGAATTATGAACGCCTTTGTTGGGAAGTGATATAGTAAACGTATGCACAGAAAACTAAGGTAGAAATAGGAAGCAATGGAAAACACTTAGAAAAATTATAAGTGAAATAATCGAAATACTTGCTTAATAGAAAACTCTGTTTGCAATGCAGAAAATTGAATGAAAGGAGGACTAGGGTGTGTATGTCAGTTTAAGGGCTTGGCTATTACTACATATAACCCTTGGTGAGGGATTGATGGAAGCAAAGAAAAGTGATGTTTAAATGTAGACAGATAAATGTATGGATTCCAGGAATAACTGGAAAGTAAAGCCAGTAAATTGTGATGATTGATTTAGGATGACTTTGGTAGATTAAGTTTATACTAACTTCCTCTACTGGGTGAATTGTGAATCTACTTACTGAAAGAAGGAGTAAAAGGGACCAGGTTCTGAGAGGAATTATTATGAGTTTAATTTGAGGCATGTCCAATTTGATCATCTAGGAGATATTTATTATCTATCAAGTTACGGAAATGTAGTTGAAAGATCAGAAGAGGAACATGGGCTACAAGTATATATTTGAGAATTATAAACCTATAGTATATTTAATTCCAATTGTCTGGGTAAGATTATAGGGCAAGAGATTGTAGAGTGACAATAGAAAAGCAGCTAGGATTGAATTTTGAATAATACCAATTCTTACTATTTAGGCAGAGTAGGACGATCCAGCTAAGATTTTAGAAGGAATAGCAAAATCCGTAAAAGAAAACACAGAATAGTTTTATGAAAGTCAATGGAAAAGAGTATTCCAAGAAGGTGTGTCAACATACTGATGAGATGCTAATTATTAATAAAATGAGGCAATAATGTCAGTTTGAGTTACTTTCACAGAGTTTACTGATAACTTTTTGTTATTGATGGTGGTGAAACAGTGGGGACATCAGGAGAGTTAATAGAGACCGAGATCTTAAAGATTAGAAAGAATTAGTCTTATCTTGGTTCTACTGCTTACAAGTTGTGTTTCTTTAGACATATTGCATTGCTTATCTGAACTTGTTTTATCATCTATAGAGCAATGACAAAAGTCTAATTGGTGACTATAAAGATTATATCTAGAAATTTAACAGATGTAGAATGACAATTGCTGTTGTTTTCCCTCTACATTTTCCCAGAGAGAAATCTCAACAATGTCACCTCTTCATTCATTCTCACTGGCTTTTTTTTTTCCTAGACTTCCTGGCTGAATGTGTAAAACTGCCCCATCTTCAGGGAAAAAAAGCTCAAGCAACTAACTGGATCGCTTTTGACAGTGCCTAGCAATATGGCATAATTCCATCAGAACTAGATTTTAAAGTTTAGACTGAGACGACTTTATCTGAGACTCAGGCTAGGCTGGGCCCTTTTTTCTTACTTATCTTCTCTGGATTGCTCTTGCAAGTAATTAAATTCAGGATTCAAAGTAGCTGAGAAGACCCAGTTGCTTACATAGCCCTGTGTGTTCATGGCACAGCTTACATAACAGAATCCTCAGAACTAGTATGTTCATCCATCTTTTTCGTAACTTGCACCCTACATACAATTTGCCACCAGGTCAATTTAATTTCTCCCCGAGACCCTAGCTCACAGTATGTGTGTTTTCCTGGAGTATGGTTCTGTTTCTGTAAATAGTTCCTTAACACCAGATTGAAGAGTCTCATTTAATACAAACTTCCAGTGTTTTATTGAGTATTCTCAAAGAAAAGAAGAGGTGTTCCTGCCAGCTCTCAACTGTGAGTAGGCTGGGCACTAAGAATTAGGCAAATCTCACAGAACATCAGTGTCATCCAACATCACTCTATGACCTTGATGGAGGGAATCAGAAACATGACCACTCCATATTTAGGATGAAGTGCAGAGAAAAGCAAAAGAACTGCCTGAACCACAAAAATAATCAAACGTTTTCTATCTGGACAATCATGACTCTTGCTGGTTCTTTGCTAATAACCAATTAATTTCACTTTCTTTCTCCCACTTTCTAGATAAAAAAATAAAAACATATCAATCTCAAAATTATCCAGGCTTCTGACAGCACCCTATCCAGAATAAACTACTGTTTTCTTGAAAGTTCTCACCTAACATTTTCTACACACTATTATAAGATTCTTCCAACATTCTCTTACTTAGACACCTATGATTTCACATGCTTTTTGGTTTTCTTTTTCTTTTGCAAAAACTATTTTTTAGAAAGCTCCTATTTTATTTTATTTTATTTATTTGAAAATCTCAAGGGTGCACAAATGTTTTAGGTTACATGGATCATATTTGTAGTGGTGGTGTTTGTTTTTCCATCTTGAGATACTTCGCTTAGGAGAATAGTCTCCAGTTCCATGCAGATTATTGCAAAAGGTATTAATTCAACTTTTTTATGGCTGAGTAGTACTCCATGGTATACATATACTACATTTTGTTAATTTACTCATGAATTGTTGGGTACTTGGGTTGATTTCACATCTTTGATTTGTGAATTGTGCTGCTATAAACATTTGAGTGTAAATGTCTTTTTGATGAAAAATCTTCTTTTTCTTTGGGTAAATATCCAGGGGTGAGATTGCTGAATCAAATGGTAGATGTGCTTTTAGTTCATTTTCCACATAAGAGAAATGGATACGAAAAGCTTAGGTAACTTATGCAAAATTACATTCTGTGAAGTGAAAGAGTAGAGATTTGAATCTAGGACATCTGGTTCTAAACCATTACATGTACTACCACAAGGAGCAGCTTAAATTCCTACCCAGTATTTCATAATGTTATGTAGGAAATAAAGAAATAGAAGTATATGATTGGTAAATAACAGAATATTGGACCTAAATTTCTATTTAAATGTACAATATAGAACCTTTTATAACTGTAAATATAATGTAATATTAATTATGCCTTCTTAAAATAAGAATTGAAATAGTTAACTTGACCATTTTTATTATACAGTCTGTTTTAGTTTACTTTTAAAAATAAACTCCACATATACAGCTGGTTAATATAATAAAAGGCTATGCTTTTTCATGAGCAAACTAGGCAGTTAAATAAATTAGAATAAGATTATGAAAATAAGAAAATCTGCTAAAACCACCCTTGCCAGGGAGGCCAAATTTAAGACAGTAAAAATCAACAATGTGATAAAACACATAACAATTTAAATTAAATATAGCATATAATTAAAGACATTATACAGTCAGAATTAATTTACCATTTTATAGACATAATTATTTCTCCTCATTAAATCTTTGCAAACAGATTAGATAAAATCTAAAATACTAATAGAAGAAAAAATCAGAACACTTTATAGAGGTTAAGTTTTCATTATTCTGACTAGCAATTATTATTAGTCAATATAGGAAAGCTTAAATCACTATTCAGAAAAATCACTTATTCCTTATCATGCAAACACTACACTAAATTACCTTTTCAATCATCTTTAACAGCTTTATAATTTGTTCCCTATTTCCCAGATCGAAATCAGGTACGTTCAGACATGTTACACATTCTCTGCCATGTTTGTTAAAATTTCTCATTTTATTCCATTTGAATTATAAGTTGTTTAACTAAAAAATATGTCTGTCACACATAACTGCATAGTTGACAACATTTGACTGCTCCCATATTCTTGACCCTGGGGGGTCAGTACATATCTGTACTGTTCTTTGAATCACCCAGGCCCTCATACTTCCCTGCAATATTTAATTGGCTGCTTCTTATTGCCTCCTCTGAACCAATATGGTGACTTGGGGTTAATTCAGAATGTGCCTTTTCCTCAAAGCAGTTTAGTGACTTTAGCAAGGAAATGTTCCTAATAGCAATACACACCCATGATGACTACGCTAAGAATAGCATCCCTTGAAGTTGCAAAAAGCACCACACACACAGCCATGCATAGGCGCCCTAGCCTGGTAGATGTCCTGGATTCCGCATTTGGCGATGGCACCACTCCCATACTCATCATTCTCACATCTGCCCCCTATCCGTTCCTTTATTCTCATTAGAGATGGTGGTACTTAGCTATAAAAGATCTTGATTTTTTACAACCGGTGCTTTTTCTTTAGAAGTTCTATCCAATATCAGAAGATGGGATAGGCATCCGATGCCTTTCTATAGTCTTTATCGTAAGAAATGATTTATATTTTCTCTATCATAAGGCAATCCACAGGCTTTCTGTTTTCAGTATCTTCAACCATTAGTCTCAGATATTCTACTGGCTATTTTTTCTTTTGCCTTCAAACTTATTCAGATCATTCCTTTGCTAGAATAAATATTTTTTTAAAATTTAAAAAATGAAAAATAATCATGAAACTGTGGTTTCTCCCACAATTAAAATGCTATGTTTATTCTTCCTTTATTGTTGATATTTCCAAGGTCTGTGGTCTAGGCCTATAACCACAATATCTTCACCATATCTACCCACTATTCAATCTTTAATTTAGCATGTAAAAATAACTGGATAAAGAACCAAATCAGGAGATCATAATCCTTGAATTGCTGAAGTATTACTTGGAGAAGTATTGCAGTTCATTTTTCGCCACCAATTTTTGAGCATAATCTTTAGAAGCAGAACAGATAAGCCCTCCTTAGAAAAGTCTGTGTTTTAATTATAAGCGCATATCTAGTACACAGATCATTTATAAAAAATAAATGATTGAAGTAATTTTATTCAATTAATTATGAATAGGAAATTCCTATTTCCTAAAGTTATTATTTTGTTTTTACTCTCAAATAATGTCTGATCATGCCATTCTCTGAAATTTCATTGCACTTTTCTCTCCCTTTATGGGAATCAGAATGCTCCAACCATATTTAAATATCTTGATTTTTTTCTTATATTGTTTAAATATTGCTGAAACATAACTGTGCCCGGATTATATTTGTGTTACCCACAGAATACTGCATATATTAAGTACCGAACTGATATTTGTATACGCATATACTTTTTACTAAAGTAATCAAAAATTTAAATTTTGCACTAATTCTTCACTTTCTTATTACATTCACAGGTTCAGAATATGTATAAGAAACCAACGCTCATTATTTTCTATTTGAGATTTGGGGTTTTGAATGATTAACTGTCAATGAAATCATTGAAATGTGATGATATATTCTTTAAGTTAAGGATTTTAGTTAAGTTATTAAAATGGTAGATCCATGAGACAGTTTCATGTAGCAAAACCTGTCTTCATGTGTTTGTTCATTATCTGCTATGTATCTTAAATTGTTGCAAAAATTGTAAATATGGAAAATGTCTTCACAGCTAAGCCTCAATTCCTTTGAATATATTATACTAAAAGAAAATGCGGATGTCTATTTATTTAATGATAAGAAAGGAATCATGTATATTCTCACTGATAGTTTTTAATACTATCTCATTTGTCTTCCTATATCTACAGAGTGGTCAATTTAATGTAAAAACCTAATCACTTTTACAGAGGATGAGATAGGCTGAGAAAGCTTAAACTCACACAGCTTATGACTGACAGACTGTATTTGAATGTAGTTTCATCTAGTGTCAAAGAAAAGGTGCTGCTTTTAACATTGCACTTTCCGAATCCTATGCTCTATATTCTAAAATAGAAACACTTGTGAGTTTCTTGCCTGGCATCTAGATAAGTTTCTTTAAATTCAGAGGGATGTAAACATTATTTTCTGGTACCTATTAGTATCATCTGAAAACTCCTTTCTGAATCTTCCTTTATGCTGTTTCAGCATTTTTCTCAGATAAAGAAATCTCTATTAACTCAAACTTTATTACTTTTTAGAATGATCAAATCAGGGAAAAATGTTGTTTATATAACTCAGACCTCCATTATGATGAACTCCCATCAGCAATTTTCAAAAGCTATCTTCATTTACTCTTCCAAGTGCTTCAAAAAACCTCTGAAATGGTCATTTATTTCTTTAATCACTAACAGTAATATAGGCAATGTGTCTTTTCCAACTGCCGATAATAGTGATTCATATGTTCTGTTTGGAGGTTTCTTTGTTACAATCAAATGGTAATTTTATTTCACTGAACAGTAACTTGCTAAAAATTAACAGAATTTGTTTACATTTAGCCCTATACAACAATATGTACTTCAGACAAAAATGTGTTTTAAAGGAGAAAAATATTTTTGCTTACAACCTCACACGCAGAGAATGGTTTTGTAAGTCTAATACTATCATGTTGATTAATGTAAAATCAAATAGTCTTATTAGTGTGAAAATAAGATCTGTTAGTATGACAAATAGGTGGTATATGTGAATGTCCAAGGTTTTGTTTTATTTTCTTACTATCAAATTCTGTGTCTACAAATAATAATCAAAATGACATAATTACCTTGCAATAACATGACTGACTCAAAACACAAGGCCTGAAAGAAATGTAGAAGTTCCTCATTTATTACTACTATGAATATTGTACACTCTTTATTAGCACTTATGCATACATGCTTCCCACAAGCATCAAATTCAGAAACAATTTGATGAGAAAGAAGTTACTCCAAGTAATTTCCAAATGTAATAAGGGATAATGTGACATAAAATGTACGTATTTTGACCTTAAGGCCTGATGATGTTAATGGTAGTCGAGAGGGCTCCGTATGGCAATTCAGTTAAATGCTACTGTTCCATTCTTTCACAGTAGAATATGCGTGAGGTAAAAAAGGAAAATAGTTCTTAAAACATCAGATATTGAATGTTTTAGTAATATAAATGAAATAGTTCTCTTTTTAGTTAGGGATTAATTTAAAGTTATAGAAAATGAACTAGATTTTCAAAGTTATTAGTCGCTATTCATAGAATACAATTAAGTCACACCAAGTAACAAAAAGCTAAGGGACACATATAACTATCAAACTTATTTCTGTGTTTGGGTAACTTATATACCATTGATTTTTATCCAGGACTTGATTCTTTTTCATTAAGTTGCATTACAAAGTTTACTTTTAAAAATAAAATGTAACCTCATAATACTACAAAATGATTGAATTTTTTCTTTTGCCATAGCATAACTCACAGTGTGCATTTGTAATCAGAGAATGAATGATTTGAAAAATTTAGAGGCCACCAAAAGCAAATCACCTTCCATCCCTCCCTCTTTGTCATCTAACCAGCAAAACACTCCTTGCACCGTACAACTGAATACCTTGGGGCATGTACCGTATTGGATTTTATGTAAGGTCATGAAGGGCTGGTAATGAACTCTGAGCAATACACTCCTGACATGACAGAGAATGTAGCTTTGAATCATTAAATTAGTTTTCTGTCACCTAAGCCCATACTAAATGACACTTGTTTTTTCAAAGTCTGTAAATGATTGATAGTCTGATATTTTAAAATACTCAGAAGGAATTCTTAACTATAACTCCTCTAACTGACTACATGTGTTAGAAATAACACATTCTCTCTCTTTCTCTCAGCAAACATTGAACATATGTCTTGGAAAATTACGTGTCACATGTGTATGTCAGAATACTGGATTTGTGTGAGATGCTTACTACTACGTAAACAGCTATTATTTATATTAAGTACTAAATATTAATATTTATACTGTATTCAATATTATAGGCATATAAAATAATCTGAGACTAAATTTTATTACAAAAAGTATTTGAAACATAAAGAAAAATATAAAGAATAATACAGGGAAGACTCAGGTATACCCAATTCCTAGATTCAATAATTGTTAAGTTTTTGTCTTATGTACTTAATTTAAACACAAAAAGCCAAATATTGAAGAGCTGAAATATTTACAATTATTTATAATATTATAACACTTTATTTCTAAGATCTTCAACAAATATACTCAAGTCATAGGGAAGATATTTCATATTCAAGCACAATTCAATGTCATACTAACATAATTAGCATTATTCCTGATATTATCCAATATACATTTCATTTCTTAATTTTCCATTTTCCCAAAATGCCTTTTGTAGCTTTTTTCCCAACACAAAATATATATCATGTCCAGACATTTTATTTTGTTACTATGTTCCTTAAATCTATTTACTTTAGTGTAGTTTCTGTCCTATTCCTTTATTGTTATGTAATACATATTAATATTTTGTTTTTATGACTAAGTGGGATTTATTCTAGAGATGCAAGCCTGGCACAACATTCAAAAATCAATTGAAGGAATTCACCAAATCGACAGAACATATGATCTTGCCTCATGAAGAAGAAGCATGATAATATTCAATTTCCATTAAAATATATATTTTTTTAATTTTCAGAAAACCTGGAGGAGAGAAATTCCTCAAACTGATAAAGAGTTTGTATTAAAATACTAATTCTAACTTCATACTTTAAAAGGTCTGACTAAATCTAAGATCAGCAGGCAAGGATACCTATTAATATGTTGAAAATTTAACTCAGCATGGTACTGTAGATCTACGCAAATGCAACCAGGCAAGGAAAATTTAAAATAAGCATAAAGAATGAAAAGGAGGAGTTAAACTTACTTTATTCACTAATCTGATTGTTTACATAAAAAATTTCAAAGTAATCTATAAAATTGATAACTGAATTTAAAAAACTTGCAAGATATCAGGTCAATCTTCAAAATCAATCCCACTTTTATATACTAGCTATAGGAGCTATAGAAAATTGAAATAATATACATCATTCACAACAGCATTGAAAATATAAAATTCTAATGGATGGATTTAATCAAAGACATTTATAACTAAAACTTCGAAAATCAGCAAATTATTTTGGAAAGGGATTTAAGAAGATGTAAATAAATGAAGAGACACATTGCATCCATAGAGTGAAAGACCCAATATTGTTAAGATGTTACTTCAACCAATCACTTCATGGGTTTAATGTAATATCAATTAAAACTTCAGAAGAATTTTTTGTAAATATTAGGCAATCAATTCTAAAATTTATTTAAAAAAATAAGATACTAGAATAACAAAAATATATTGAAAAGAATAAATTGTATGGAAGTATACAACCTGATTTCAATATTTAATACAGAGTGTCCCAGATGTCTGATGGTTGAATTTAGTGATATTTCAACTTTACAATGATGTGAAAGCTATAGCATTCAGTATGCTCCTTTACTTATAATGGGGTTAAGTATGGATAAATGCTTCCTAAGTTGAAAATACTGTAACCATTGTGAGTTGAGGAACTCTGTATAATCAAGCCAGCATGGTATTTGTGAAAATGTTGTCACATAGCTCAATGGAACAAAAATATAGAGTCCAGAGATAGATCAAGACATTGAATGAAGAACAACTGGCCTGAGAAACTGAGTTAAACATTTGCCCACATTTCTGTATGTTTTGAAAGAGTTACTTAAGGTGGCAGTGAGTTTACCCTGACAGTTCTGGAGAACTGGCCTCCAAAACTTCCATGGCCTGGTATATTTGAGGATAAGCTGATTATAGAATAGTTTCATTTTATATTATTTGATTAAATATTTTCATTTATTTTTAAACTAATGTATTAATATGCTTTTTTCTAAAATATGATTCATTTCACCTAGGATTTTATATGTAATATTATATTTATTAAAAAATTATTTTTACAGAAAGCATCAAACACATATAACAGAAAATAGTATCATGAATCCAATGTACTGGACATTCAACATCAATAGTCTTCAATACATGGCTAATCTGGCTTCAACTATATCCCCATCTGCTCTGCATCTTAGAAGTTGAAATAATGTGGAGAAAATCCAAGACTCTATACATTTTCATTTCTAAATACATCAAGTTCAATTCTAAAGATAATTGCTCACTGGAGTTAAGTGATATCTCATCATGGTTTTGATTTGCATTTCCTTGATCATTAGAGATGTTAAGCAATTTTTCATGTTTGTTGGCCATTAGTCTGTCTTCTTTTGAAAAGTTTCTGTTCATGTCCTTTGTCCAATTTTTAATAGAGTTGTTTGATTTTTTTCTTGTTAATTTTCTTGAATTCTATACAGATTCTAGTTATCAGCCCTTTTTTGGATGTGTAGCATGCAAACATTTTCTCCGGTTCTGTAGGTCGTCTGTTCGCTCTAGCGGTGGTTTCCTTGGCTGTGCAGAAGCTTTTTAATTTGCTCAGCTCCCATTTATTTATTTTTATTGTTGCTGTGATTGACTTTGGGGTCTTCTTCATAAATTCGTTGCCTAGGCCGATGTCTGTAAGAGTTTTTCCAACATTTTCTTCTAATATTCTATGGTTTCATGCCTTAGGTTTAAGTCTGTTATCCATCCTGAATTAATTTTTGTGAGTGGTGAGAGGTGCGGATCCTGTTTTGGTTCTATGTGTGGCTATCCAATTCTCCCACCATCATTTGTTGAATGGGGATTTTTTTCCCCCAGTGGCTTTTAATAAAAAAGTCTCGAAACAATAAATGCTGGTGTGGATGCAGAGATAGGAACACTCATACGCTGCTGGTGGGGCTGCAAATTGGTACAAACTCTGTGGAAAGTAATAAGGTGATACCTCAACGATCTAAAAGTAGAAGTACCATTTGATCCAACAGTCCCACTACTAAGTATCTACCCAAAGGAAAAAAAGTCATTTTATAATAAAGACATGAGCACTCGAATATTTATAGCAGCACAATTCACAGTTGCAAAGATGTGGAAACAACCCAAGTGCCCATTAATAAATGAGTGGATTAATAAAATGTGGTATATGTATATCATGGAGTCCTACTCCATGATATACCACAAAAAGCAATGGTGAAGTAGCACCTCTTGTATTATCCTGGATGGAGCTGGAGCCCATTCTTCAAAGTGAAGTATCACAAGAATGGAACAACAAGCATCACATGTGCTCACCATTAAATTGGCACTAACTGATCAACACCTATGTGCACAAATGGAAGTAACAGTCATGAGGTGTCAGGCAGGTGGGAGGGGGTGAACGGGATGGGTAAATTCACACCTAATGGGTGCCGTGTGTGCTGTCTGGGGGAGGGGCACTCTTGTAGTTCTGACTTGAGTGGTGAAAGGCAATATATGTATCCAAAGATTTTGTACCCACCATAATATCCTGAAATAAAATAAAAAATAGATAAATTAAGATAACAACCATCAAGTCAACATGACTATCCTTCCTGAACATTTAAGTAAGCCATTAATATAGTCAAATCTACCATTATTTGTCACGTGTGTCTGGTGTTTATATATTCCTTTTAAAATGCAGTTTGTTTGAATCACTTTGCAAGGAATATTTATGTATTTGGATTATTTACAACCTTTAAGTCTTTTGAATCTACAGATTTCCCCCACATCACCTCTTTATTTGAAATTTATTTGTTGAGAATAAAAACATGTCTTGTTCTGTCTAGTTTCTCATACTTTGGATTTTGCTGAGTGCAGTATTTCTCTTTCTGCATTGCCTATCTGTTTTACCATGTTTTCTGCTTCCATTAAAGCCTCTTAATATTTTAAATGTAGTTATTTTACATTTACTGTCTGATAATTCCCATATCAGTGTCATATTTGAGTCTAATGCGGATACTTGCCTTGTCTTTTCAGACTATATATTTTCTTACCTTTTGCTGCCCCTTACAAATTTTTTTGTTGAGAGCTGAATGAGTTGTGTAAAATCAGAGGACCAGAGCTAATTAGGCCTTTACTGTTAGGACTTATGTTAATTTGGCTAAGAGTTGGGATTTATTTTCTATAGCTCTGTGCCAGACACTTCAAATTCCTTTATCATCCTTGCTTTTGTCTTCCCTTTTGTTAACTTTGACATATGTACAATATTAATATAAGATGATAGTAATAGAGAAAACTGTGTGGGGTATATGAAAATTACACACTATCCTAAACTTTTTTCTAAAATAAAAATAAGTATTAATTTTAAGAGATAGTGAATTGATATTTGACAAACGTTCAAATGCAATTTAATGGGGAAAGATAGTCTTTTTAATAAATGGTATTGAAATTATCGGAAATGATGTATAATAAAATGAAACTTGATCTATACTTAGTGACTTATACAAAAGTAATACAAAATGAATTTTAGGACTAAATGTAAAAAACGATACAATTGGAAGATCTGTGTTGGTTACATTAGTTTATATAAAGATTTCTTGGATATAAGACCAAAAGCACAATTCCTACAAGAAAACTTTGATAAATTTGACTTTATGGTAATTGAAATCTGCTCTATCAAAGACATTTTTAAGAAAATGATACAAGAAGCTAGATATTGGAAGAAAATATTTACAAACATATCTAATAAAAAACAGGCGGGCACAATACATACAGAACTCTTAAAACGATGCACAACTCAATAAAAAGAAGCAAAATAGACAGAAACTTTAACAAAGATGGTGTACTAGAGTCATACATGCACATGAAAAAATTTAAACATCATTAAACTTTAAGGAAATATGTACTTTAACCTTTTAGAATAAAAGAAAATGTTTTACAATGCCAAGTTCTAGTGAGGATTGTCCCAGAAATCCCTGGAACAATCATAAATTGTTGGTAGGAAAACAGTGGTTTAACATCACTTTGGAAAATCTTTTGATACTTTTTATGAAATAAAATAAATAGTAACCATATCGCCCCAATCCAAGACATGTACTTAAGAAAAATTAAAAAACAAAAAAGCCTGTTCACATGAAAATCTTATGGAAATGTTTTAGTGGCTCTACTCATAATGGCTAAAAACAAAACAACTCAAATGCATGAACAAATTCTGATCTATTCAGGCAATGAGATACTATTTAGCACTAAAAGGAAAGAAAATGAATGTCAACAAAAAAGGCAATAGTATGTACAATGCAGATAAGTCTCTAATTCATTATAAGAAAAATTTAAAAAAAGAAAGAAAGAAGAAAAGAAAAGAATAAAGTTCTAGGCTTCAAAGGCCATATACTGTATGCTTTGATTTATATGACATCTAATAACAAAATATTATAAGGATATTATCTGGCCATGCAATGAAATGTTGATTCCAAATCGATACGGAGAATTTGGGGGATAATGAAAGTATTCTGTATTATGATTGTCATGGGAGTTACATGTCTGTATGCTTTTGTTAAAACTCATAGAACTGAACAATAAAAAGAGTGAATTCTGATGAATGTAAACTATACCTCTATAAACCTGGCAAAAATAAATATATGCACAAATGTGTATAACTTTTATATATACACTCATATATTCTTTCTTATTCAAAATGCTGCATTCCATATACTTTGTTCTTGTCCTTGATTTTTAACTTTAATAATATGTCATCCGTATCACTATATAGATATCTTCCCTGTTAATACAGTGCTTTTATCAGTTGTTTTTAGGTAAAAACTTAGTCTAATCCAAAATGATTCCTCTGTCTCTGTCTCTTGTCTCTGTCTCTCTCTCCATACACATAGGTATGTGTGTGTGTCTAGCAACAATCCCTAATGATTGAACCTGTGGCATTGTGTATATACTATTTTCAGAATATGTTTGCACAAAGGCTGTCTATTGAAATACATGGGGAGTCATTATAAACTGGATTCTATTAAATATTAAGAACACTGTTTTGAGTATTGTATTAGTTTGCTCGGGCTGCCATAACAAAATACCACAAACCGGATGACTTAAACAGTAGTAATTTAATTTCTCATGGTTCTGAAGCACGGAAATCCAAGATAAAGGGGTCAGCAGGTTTGGTTTCTCCTGGGGCCTCTCTCCTTACTCTCAGATGGCTGCTTTCTTGTTGTGTCCTTACATGACCTTTCCTCTGTGCATTTGTCCTCTTGTAAGGACACCAGTCATACTGGATTAAGGCCCCACCACGTGTTATCTCATTTAACCTCATCTCTTTAAAGGCCCTATCTCGAAACACAGTTATATTCTAAGGTCTGGGTGTTGGAACTCCAGCATGTGAACCTGAGTGTGACACAATTCAGCCCGACAAGAATACTGCAGTGGAAAGTTCATTGTGTGGATTCATAGACTGCAGTTCCAATTTTGGCTCTGGTATGTGGTGACCTGTTATAAGTAATTTCATTCTTCCAACTAAGGTTTTCTTCATGTCTAATGAGTTGGGAGTTGGATTAAGCTAATGGATTGTTTTGAAAATTAGACATAATATTTGTGATGTGCTCGACACATAATATGCCAATAAATATGTCCTCGTTTTAAAAATTAATGTTCTTGTTTTACGGAAAGAATGCATTCAATAAAATATATATTTTTATTACCATAATTTTGATAACAGTAGCTAATTCTATTAAAAATTTAATGTGTGCATGTTTATGTCTAACATTGAGCATCTCCACTGTATGCCATGAATAACCTGCAGGTTCCTGAGATATTGATCTCCTCGATTCCAGGCTTTGAACAGCTAGCTCCTTCTCTTTCTCCACATTTGTTAAACAAATATTATCTTTTTTTGTGTTTGTATTTTATGCAGAAATTTGAGAAGCTCTACCTTAATAAGAACATACACATATTTAAATGATGTTGAGATGCATATTATATTAAACTAGTGGTTTATTACACCATGATATACAAATGAAAAGCAATGAGACTGTCAAAAAAAGTGTAATTTTTATAATAATTTAGAGAGTTTGCCAAACTTTGTTTATAGTTTTTACAATAATAACAAATCTAAAGTTAATCTTCAATTTTGATACATGGAATTCTTCTCTCATTGAAATAAATTTGTGACCCCATTTTACGAAAAATTCAAATAAGCATGTTTTCTTCATTATAAACATAAACAAAACTACTTGTATGGAACTAGATATGATAGATAAAAAAATTTAAAAAACATCTTTTAGTAGCTGGCATCCATTCTTCTTTAGTGAAGACAGAACAATAATTTTTAATAGTCAACTAACTGTAAGTAATATGATACGAAATTGGTTTATTCACATACTCTTCTTAATAAAAGCCTGTATTTAACTTTCCCAACTGCAATCCATTTATGAATTTATGACGGGTCTCAGGAAAATAGAGTGGCAGCTGCATTAGCCTTTTGCTCTTCTGATTACACAGGAATGCCATCTAGTGTCAAAACAGTTACTGCATCCTTTCTGTCCTATCGATTGCTTATGGGGAGAAATAATGCATTTTACACCACTTTTCTGCAAAAATCCTTTAAAGATTTACATCACAATGGAAATTTTGGGACTTTATGTACATACATTAACAGCATGAAGAATGTAGCCTAAGTAGGCTTTAGCTATTTTCTTTTTACTTTTTATAGAGTAAATTAAATTCAATTTAATACAAAATGAACGCAAGTCATTCTTTAGAAGCAAATTGTATTAAGAAAAAAATGGAAAATTACTATCCAATAAGCTCGATGTTTCATCAATTTATATTTTAATTTTAAGTTCACAATTCAAAAATACACCAAAATATATTTTCTTTTTTGTTGTTCATAATTTATCTGGTATTAATTTTTACAAGAAATTGGAGAGAACACCAAACATAAATCTAGTTAAAAGATCATCTGGAATTAAAGCCATCTTAAGTAATTCTATTTGTTAAGTGCTATTTATTGACAATGTTTCATTTATAATTTTTAATATAAACTTATGCTTTACTAGCTTACTATTGGTAATACTTCTTGAGTTTATATTAAGTACTGAGATAATCCAAATAAAAATGAAAAGCAAATTTATTAGTTTGGTTTATTAGTTTCTACTTTTGTAGCTGACTGATACAAGTAAGAGAATTTTCAGACACTTCATTTCCTTTCCTAGGAAGCAAGTATAATGAAGTATCACCTCCTTAATCAATTTTCTGTGATGTAGAACAGTATTTTACAAATGGTAACATGCACCTGAGTGGAATTTGATAATTAACAGCAGGAGATTAAGGTGTAGGTGGAAAGGCAGCTTGGTCAGGTGGCAGAAATTGTGTAAGAAAAGAAAAGGAGGCAATAGATAATGGTATGAGTCAATACAAGCAGACACAGTGGGTTATTTTCTGGGTACAGATGCTACACTTGCATTTACCATTAGTAGAGGCTTGACTAGTAACTAATGGCCTACACAAGTCTGCTCTCTTTAACTCCAAAATTGAACTCCTTTAGGAAAGTTCTACAAAAAGGAGCAGCTTTAAGGTCTGTCAATTAATGAGAAACTGGCCCACGGCTAGGGCCGATTGTAGCCTGCCTTGCACCATGTGTCTCAAGATGATCATTCAGGTGCACCCACCAATTCTGACTTAGCGCAACCTAAGATAGTGGAAGGCAGAGTTAAAACTCAGTTTTGAAGTCAAGCATACATACCTGGTTGTTACTGCTTTCCCACATACCATGTTTAACATGAAATAATCTCAGATTTACTGGGGGAGAAAAGTTAAGTGCCATTATTATCATGTTACAGCAGAAAATAATACTATAAAAAGAATCCCAGATGAAATCTTGTATTAATAAGAGATAAAACCAGTATTTAAACCTAGGCCTGTGTGTTTTTAAAATCCACACTTTTGTTCCATAACACAATGTACTTTTAAACCAAGTTCTGTATATGTTAACTATATGCATTTGAGAAAATCTCTTTAATCATTGTTCTTGTTGGTAGAAAAAGACAGTGGTATTATCTATGTATTTCTTTTATGCATTAAAGATTTTGGATCAAAAAAAGATTTTGGATTACAGAAGAAAAAATGTTAGATATGATTTATTCCTTCATGTTGTAAAAAGTTCAGTAGGGAGTAAATGGTTTAAAAAATATATTAGTAAAATATTGGGGCTCTTATTGTAGAAATGTCTCTGATTAATGGTGAGGAGTGAGTCAACACTAATACCAGAAATTGCAGCAGAAAGTATTAATAGAGGAAGTAATAAATGAACTAACTCTGGAAAGATCAACAGATATTCACATGGCAGACCAGCAGAAGGGGAGGTAATTGCATATGGAGGAAGCAATACGAAATTGAGTCTTATATATTAGCTTGACATATTCACGATATGGTAAGTTGTTTATTAAGCCTGTCCACTTGTGGGGATTACATGAAGTAATCCAAGCAAAACATGGAGTTTGGATGGTTCCTCTCCTGATAAGTAGCAAATACTCCAAAATGTTAGCAATTCTGTATAATTATAGGCTGTTCCAGGAAAATAATATAGCAGAAGATAAAGCCAACAATGTGTGCAAGATAATAATCAGCAAGGACTTATTACAAAGGCCCATAAATACTTTTGCCTTTCTGCAGATAATGGAAACCCACAAAAAAATTATAACTTGGGGCTGTCAAGATAAATTTTTAATATTAGATGGATCATTCTATTAGCTAGAATATGAAAAATTGATTATAAAATAATACGAGGCTGTCAGGTTACAAAAGGGATGCTGAGGGCAAGAACATAGGCAAAAGTGGAGTAACAGAGAGGAGAAATTCATAATTGAAATTTTACAAAACAAAGTATACAGAACATTGTCAATGATGGGACCTAGGGAGAAAGAAATCAGGGAGGACTTCCAGATTTCTGTCCTATTTACTTGGGTGATGGTTTTGCCAGGAAATTCAGAGCAGAGCAACATTGCTAATGAGACACTTTACTTATCAATACAAGCATCATCTCAATACTCAAGAAAAATATCATACCCTCAAAACTGGAAGCACGTTGTTAATTATACAGTCTTTAAAAAAAATGCCAATTGTTGCAGATTGGCTTCCCTCGGAAACAAACTCAGAGATTGACATGCTGGAATTTCATTCAGGAGTGTACCTGGGATTCCTGGGCTTTGTGGATAACTGGAAAGGAGCATTGCTGGACAGAGAAGTTTATTTGTGCTGCCTTCTTAATAAAGACCTCACTGCTGTAGACAGAACCTCTGAAAAGGAGGTGGCTCTGAAGTTTTCTTTCCCTGTGGCAATTTTATGTATCTTTATGTTGCTGTATTAATTAAGCAATAGATTTGGGATGCATCAGAAGAGTCCAGGGCTTCTCACAGACAACTTCTTCAGCCAAGACATTTCTCCCAGAGAGCTGACAGTGAGGGATGCGGACTGCTGGCACTTCCAGAATCTGGGGCAGTATTCCTTCACTCCTGAAGAGGAAACTGTGTATGCATGACAATGTCCTTACACCAGGCATCCCCCCTTACTAAATACTGGGGATGTTTTTAACCATTGTTTAATGTTGTTTCTCCTAAACAGATGGATCAGATTTAACCCTGCTAACACTAATATCTTTTCCTTAACTTTGTAATTTTAAAAAAATACATGAATATATTCACATAGCATACAAACTTTTGAGATTTCCTCTTTTTTTATTCACCCAGCATAAATTGTTTGAGGATTATTTAAATTGCTATGTATATCAGCAATCTCCTTCTTTTTATTGATAGTAGTGTTACATGGTATATATGAACCACAATTTATTGAACTATCATCTGTTGAAAGACATCTGGGATAGTTCCCATTTCTGACTATTAAGTATAAAGCTGCTATGAACAATCATGTATAGGTGTTTGTGTGAACATGAATTTTCGTTTTCATGGCATAAATTCCCAAAAGTACAATTGCTGAGCCAGATGGTAGGTAAATGTTTATCTTTATAAGAAATTGTCAAATTACTTTCCAGAATGACTATACCATTTTGTATCTTCACCAGCAATGTATGAGTAATTCAGTGTCTCTATATCTTCTCCAGTATATGTTGTTTTTAATTTTATTTTAGCCATTCTGATAGATGTGTAGCAATATATCATTGTGGTTTAAATTAGCATTCTCTTATGGTCAATGATGCTGTAATAAATAATTTTATATATTTTAGTTTAAGTTCTTTTCACTAAAATAATTATATTTTATTAGATAAAAATTAATGTATAACAATCGTGTTTCCATGCCTATGTTTATACTATTTCTATATACTTATTAAATGTAACTAATTATAATAAACTGCATGGCAACAGTGTTGAAAATAACCAATACAATATTAAAATAAAACAACAGAATTAGAAGATTTAAATTACCTGATTTAAAATTTACTGTAAAATTACAATAAACAAATTAATGTAGTATCAGCATAAGGATAGACATGTAGATCTATAGAACAAAATAAGAATATAGCAATAGACATGCATGTATAGTCAAATGATTTTTTTTTTATTTCAGCATAATATGGAGGTACAGGTGTTTAGGTTACGTGTGTTGCCCTTGCCCCCCCTCACCCCCTCAGTCCAGATTTCAAATATGTCCACCCTATTGAGTGATGTGCATTGCACTCTTTGTGTATGCATATACCTGTCCCCTCCTCCGTCCTCCCCCCTGCCCAATATCTAATAAATGTTATTCTTATATATGTACTTATGTGTTGATCCATTAATACCAATTTGATGGTGAGTACATGTGGTGCTTGTTTTTCCATTCTTGGGATACCTCGCTTAGTAGAATGTGTTCCAGCCCTTTCCAGGAGTATATAAGAGGTGCCATGTCACCATTGTTTCTTAAAGCTGAATTAGTACTCCATGGTATACATATACCACAGTTTATTAATCCACTCATGTATTGATGGACACTTGGGTTGTTTCCACATCTTTGCAATGGTGAATTGCGCTGCTATGAACATTCGAGTGCAGGTGTCTTTTTCATAGAGCGACTTTTGCTCTTTTGGGTAGATGCCCAGTAACGGAATTGCTGGGTCAAATGGTAGTTCTACTTGTATCTCA